>JACMIF010004448.1:0-12308 GCA_014805445.1 Diplogasteroides magnus | reverse complement strand
TCTTCTATTCTCCGCGGAGCGGTTGTCTATGGCTCGTAGAGACAACCGCTCCTCGGAGAATGGAAGAATCAGAAATGAATTTGAATACCGATTTAGAAACCCTACTTGGCATCAGATGGCGAAAGATTCCTGCTCGGGAATTCGAGCAATATGAGGAAAAATTGTCTCTCCTTTTCTTGCCTTTGTAGTGGGTCATATTCTCGAAAATTGCATCGTAGACTCACTTTTTCCAGAATGCGGCCAATTACAAAGATAAGAATGGCGCATGGTTGGCCATTCGATTGAATTTATGATTCATAGTTGCCTATTCACTCATTCCGAGGGGCTTCCTTATGATGAGCGAGAGCGAATAAGTCACTGTCGTCCAGTGACAGAATATTTGCACTTCATTCTCACGTTCAGTCACGTGCGACACCCTAATTATTTACTCCCAGTCTTTGCGACAGTGCAATGTTGTGAAATTGTGGTGCTAATAACAACGAAGTAGAATATTTAGTCAACTTTTGTCCTGCGTAAGCTGATGTCTCACGTTTTTTAAAATCTTTTGTTATGTGAACTCTTTGCAGTGAGACGAACAATCACGCAATATTGCGCAACTGATCTCCTAATAGTGAAACATAGATATTTCAGTCGGGAGTTCCGCCATTACAAATTTTTCATCGCTATCCTGACTCTGATTCTGAGTGTCATCTCATCATTTTCCTTTTTTCCTCATCATTTGATATATCAGCCGTTCATGCGAGAAATTTACATAGTTTTCCTGAGCGTCATCTCAATTTTTGTTGCTTTTCGCATATTTCTCATTCAGTTAGTAAATATGCTATGTAGTGTCACATTGATCTCCTGGCCGTGAAACATAACCCAGCCGGGTTGCCTCTACAGGCCGTGGTGGTTGACCTCAGCGTGAGGGCAGGTTGCGCAACACACTACATAGGCTGTTCTTGGCCTGCCGTGTCCTCAGAGGGCACAGTTTGGTCTGCCTTTCTCTCTTTCTTTTCCGTCTCTCTCGCTTCCCTACTCTCTCATCTCTCCCTCTATCCATTTCCTTAGCGCCATCTATATATTTTCCAATTACCGATATGTCGATAGCATAGCAACTGTACAATGCGATGTCATAGATCTTCTCCTAGGATTGAAACATAACCCCCGCCGGGTTGCCTCCACAGGCGCAACACACTACGTGCATACGCTTTCCCCGAGACAGTTTTGCCTGCCCTTTCTCTCTTTCTTTTCTTCTCTCCTCTCTCTGTCCGCTCTCTCTCCTCCTCTTCTATCTATTTCTCTCTATCTCCCTCACCATTATTATTGTCTTCCCATTCACCCTCTCTCACCATCTTTCTCGCCCTTTATACCGTTCCCATAACTTGCATATGTATCATTGTTACCATATATTCAAGATATATCTTCTGTGAAGCATAACTGTTAAAGTGGTCGTTCGGCCAACCCTGATATGGGTTATGCCAAGCAATTTATTAGCGATAATTCGAGAAATGGGTTCTAGAAAGCGTTTTTCATCGTGTTTACTACATATTCGGCCTTGATTGGAAGACCGCTGGGCTAATGGAATTGGGATAGAGTTCCTGGAATCAATTAGGGGTTCTAAATCGGTAAATTGGCCGTCATTTTTCTCCACAGAGCTGTCATCTATGAGGGGAGAGGCAGCAGCGCTCTGGAGAAGAATGACAACAAAATTACCGATTTAGAACACTCGTGGAGTTCCGAGAAGCAATCTCTGCTATGTTCTCTGCTTTGTTGCTTGTTTTCTTCGCTCGCCGGGGCCATAAAGTGTCCATAGTAATGGCCGTGCGATGTGTTCCGGGACGGTGAATTGAACACTTTCGTTGAGATTAGGGTTTCTATAACGGGAATTTTATGCATTGCTCATTAGTCTAATCTCCATGGTGCTGTTGTCTCTACGTTCGATGGGCAACAGCTCTGCAGAGATTAGATGAATAACAAATGCATTAAAAACGTTTTCAAACTGATCCACCACCACGGCGCTAATGTCCAAAACGGAATCGCTCCCTGTTTTTTTCTGTGCTTGGCTGCGTGCTATTTGCACTACAGAATGGCTCAGAGTGTCTTCTCGCCTCCCTTTCCCTTGCACTGAACGTTGCAAAATGCACGCAGTCCGGTAATTGGGGCGTTGTCAACTGACGCACGTGTCATAGATCATCTTTCGGTGAAGCCTATTTGCACCGGGTTTCCTTGCTCTCTGAGGCCTTGATTGCTGAAGCCTATTGCTGCCGGGTTTCATATGCTCTTTGTCGTGATTGGATGATCGTTGCATTCCAATGGTGGCTTCCGCATTCTCTGAATCTGACTCCGGGGTCCTGATTGACTTCCTCTTATACGGATTCCTCGGAATGCCAACTATGATTGGCAATTTGACTACTTCCTGGGTTATGTTTCACAGGGCGTATATCTGCAAATATATAATAGCACTGAAACATAACCCATAAAGTAATGTCAACAATTGTGTAGTCTGCCAGTTTCTTCCTTATTTACTATTACTCACTTACTCCCCAATAATGATAGAATGAGTTACATCCGGTACCTTAATTGCTCGTTTACTGGCTTCCTCTATCATTCTTCCCTCATTCCATCCCTATTATTGATTGCAGGGTTCAAAACCAACAATAACATGCATTTCTCGTTCGTTTATTGGTTTTCAACAGTCGACTGCCCCTGTGAGAGAGCACAGACGAAGTGAGATTAGACGAATTAAAAATGCTCTTTACTTCCGATATATACGCCCTAGCCGATGCTTTTCTATTTTTACTGAACCTGCCGTTAGTGTGAGCCTGACCAAGGCCAGTTCATGGGAAAAGGCACGAGAAAAGCATTGTCATGCACTCTTGCAGTGCCTACAAAGGAATAAACAGCAAGAGCAGATGCAAAACGCCTGTATTAGCCTAGAAATCATGTGTTATCGCGAATCGCCGTTCGCATGAATGTACCTATGGGGGCGGGCTGTATTCTCCTGGGGGGAAAGAAAATGTCCATCTCACTATTATGGCACAGACCTCCATAGTAGGGTGTCGCTATCAGTAACTTCAGTGCAATTGTTTTCGACAATTCATCTACTCTCCGCGGAGCGGTTGGCTCTCTCATGTGATAGACAACCACTCCGCAGAGATTAGACGACTGATAGTTGCACTAAAGTCACTTAGAACGACATTATACTCCACAGCTCTTGTCTTTTGCCTGCTCTCCAGTAGACGCATTGCGCCTGCAGTAGTGCACAAATTCACGCAAGTGCCACTTGGTCTCGGGTGTAGTCGTCTGGCAGAAAGAACATTTGTTGTGGGCGACGGTTAAGGTTGGCAGTTTGACTAGGTTTTCGGATATGTTTCACAGCTCTTATTAATTCAATATATGTAGCCACGGTGAAACATATCTTAAAACCTAGTCAAAATGCCAACCATGATCCTAACCGAACTGTTATACCCAGTACGCTCACCGACTGTGTCTCTCTCGTTTAGCCTGCTACTTCGCCGTATCACTGACCAAAAGGTGTGATTTAGTATATGTTTCACGCAGTCTACTTATAGGCAAATGAGATTCTGAGTAACAGTTCAGCCGCGATGCATAAAAGCACTCCAGTTCTCATGGTCGTTGTTTTCCATTGCTTGTGCTGGCCGGTTCCCTTTGCGCCGTAATGGTGAGGTTGACCGATGCACCATAACGGCGCAAAGCTCTCAGCACTCAAGTTCTGTTCTCGCCGTTGTTTTCCCCCCAGCTTGTGCTGGCTGGTTCCCTTTGCATTCTTGAACGATCTCTGGCTTTCGCAGTTGTATTTACCTCTAAAAGGTCTAGTTCTTTGCCGCGAGGCAGTCTTTAAATAGGCTCCCTTATTGTTGAAGGAGAGGGGAAATAGAATTGCTGTGAATGCTTTACCTAGTTACTTCCAACTGGGACTCTCGAACACCTGAACTAGGATTTCTTAAAGGATAAGAAAGCCTTTCTCATTCATTTAATCTCCATCAAACGGTCAACTGGTCGTTTCGAGAGAAAACAAACGAAATGAGATTAGACTAATGCTAAATGCATTTTATTGCCGTTTTATGAGAAACCTTAACTTGAATTTATCTTATTGATGCAATTTGCAGGTAGTCGTTTTCGTTAACAATCTCTCGCAACTATTTATCATGAGTGGGAGATCGATTTCATATTGTCCGAGACATCCTCCGTAAATTGAGCCTGTGTTTATATCAAGAGGTCAGCGAGACTGTTGCTCATTGTCCGAAAAGAAGAGGATGGTCGGGGGTTGGATGTCCGTTTGTACCGGAATTCGCTTATGTTTCATCGATCCTTTATCTCTGAGGATACTGTTATATTATTAGTAATGAAGATATTCATTGTCGTATACTAATAATTCTAAATGACTGTCAGTCCTACTTGGATTGCATTTGCCTTTACTGTTAGTGGAACAGAACCAATTCTGGATTTTAACTAACTTTCAGCCCTATTTGGGTGCTTGCCTTCGGTGAGTTTCGCGATCTACCGAACCCCTGGACCTGCTCAACTTGCTTGAAAGCACAGTGTTTTGCGTATTCTTACGTTCTGCCCGCCTGTACCTTGCTCCGCGCTTGGCACGACTTTTTGGTCGTTCGCTGGTTATTTATGTCGCGAAACAGCAAGAGAGAGCATTTGACGAGACTGTCAGACGCAGGGCGAAATCGCCCCCCCCCTTGCAATCGCTGCAAGAGTTTATGAGCGACATTGATTACTTTGATTACTTTGCCTTGTTATTTCCAAGTTGGACGATCGCACGAAAAGCTGAACTGCCCGATAAAAAACAATTTACCAGTATATGGTCATTCTTTTGTGTTTACTTAACAATCTTTCGCAACTATTTATCACAAAGAGGAGTCGATTTCGTATTGCCCGAGATGTCCACCGTAAATAGAGCCTGTGTTTATATACATAAAGAGGTAAGCGAGACTGCTGATCAGAAAGGAATGGGATGGTCGAGTGTTGGGATTAGGGTTCTTTATCCGGGAAATTAGTGCATTTGTCATTCGTCTAACCTCCGAGGAGCGGCTGTCTCTTCATCCAATAGACCTTACCGCTCCTCGGAGGTTAGACGAATGACAAATGCACTAATTGCTTTGGCTAAAGAACCCTAGTTGGGATGTCCGTTTGAACGCGAATTCGCTTATGTTTCGCCGATCCTATAATTCTAAAGATATTGCTTTAATTTTAATGAGTTTGACGGGTCCGTATGAAAAATAAACTACCATCTCTATTCAGCTGAGTTATTAAATATATAAATATACTTATTTGTCGCGATCTACCGAACCCCTGAACCTGCTCAACTCGCTCGAATGCACAGTGTTTTTGCGTATTCTTATGTTCTGCTCGCCTGTACCTTGCTCCGCGCTTGGCACGACTTTTTGACCGTTCGCTGGTTATTTATGTCGCGAAACAGCAAGAGAGAAAGAGAGAGAGAGAGAGTATTTGGCCAGACAGTCAGACGCTAGTGCGAAAAAAAGCCCCCTTTGCAATCTCGGTGAGGTTTATGAGGGCTGTGAATTGAGAATCATGGATTAGGATCTGTAAATTATCGTATTTAAGGTATGGAACTAAACTCCCCCTTATTCTGTTATGAAATTGTGGATATGAAACACATGCGCAGTACACATTTCGGCCATTGTTCTGCAATAGATGCTTGAATCAGGTGTATGTTTCAAAGCAACTTTATATTCGAAGATATACCTTCGATGAAGCAGTATCCATAAAGTAATCATTCTGCCAACCGTAGCAGCTTTCCTCCTGAAAAAGACAATTAGAAATTTCTCAGGTATGCTGATGTTGTGATGTGAACAGAGGATCAGACTAGGGTTTCTAAATCGGCAGTATTGCGTGCATTTTTAGTTCGCCTAATTTCCGTAGGGCGGTTGACTACACTTTCGATAGAAAGCCGGTCCGGTTGTATCAGACAAATGCGAAAATCACTTAACTTCCGATTCTGGGACTCTAGATCAGATCATGATAAAATGGATGAAATACAAAGGTGCCGAGTGTATTTGCGCCATAATGGTGAAATGGATGGAAGCTTAATGAGATTGGTCAGATATCCATCTGTCCATGTCATCATTATCGCTCAAATGTACATGGCGCTCATCATCTTTCACCCGAAATAGCAACCTCCTCTCTCTAATCTCTTGTCCCCTATTGTCGGCAGTTAATGAGTTATATTTCAGTGATACTATATATTTGAAGATATACCATCTATGAAACATAACCCATAAAGTGGTCAAATTGCCAACCATTCTCCCTTGTTTCTCTCTCTAGTCTCTCCCCCCATCCATCTGTCCTTCCTTCTCCTTGCATACAACTCCGTGATTGTGCCGTGCCTATCTCGGAGGTCGTTACTCGGTCTCCTCCTCCTCCTTCTTCTCCCGGGGGAAAGACTAGTGCGCCATGGCTATTTGCGCCGTCGTGGTGAAATGGCTAGACACCACAGCTGCGCAAATAACCATGGCGCACTTGTATTTTGCCCTACCACTTTGTGAATGTGCCGAGCAGGGTTCGCAGTTAGTATGCGAGATTGGTTATGTTTCACGATAGGTACAATTGTCCAGATATGAGGGTTAGGTGAAACATAACCGAGTTCGTATACGAACTGTTAACTCTAGTGCCGTGCATATCTCGGAGGTCGTTACTCAGTCTCCTCCTCTTTCTTCTCCCGAGTATAGACAAGTGCGCCATGGCTATTTGCGCCGCTGTGGTGACATGGTGAAACACCACAAGGTCGTAAAGAGTCATTGCGCACGTGTCTTTCGCGATTGGCAGTTAGTATGCGCGATTGGTTATGTTTCACAAAATGTACAAATGTCCATATATAGGATCAGGTGAAACATAATCGAGTTCCAGTACCAACTGCCAACTCCGTGCCTATCTCGGAGGTCGTTACTCCTCTTCCTCCTTCTCCCATCCTTGCTGGCTGCCGGGCGCCCGTTCGTTTTTTGCATGGTGATCATCGGTGCCAGGGCACGCCTGTCCTCCTCCAGACCGTACCCGCCCCCCTCTCATCACTTTCTCCTGTCTAACAAATGTCGTGACCTATCTTATGGGTTATGTTTCACAGAATGTATATCTAAAGTATCCAAACCGTACCCCCCCCCTCTCATCACCATCCATCCACAGTCTGACAAATGTCGTGACCTCAACCGGCCGCTCTATGGCTGGCAGTTTGACTATCTCATGAATTATGTTTCACAGAGAGTATATCTGAAGTATCCAAGCTGCGAACCTTAATCCACTCCCAAACTGCCGAGCAGCCCTCATACCTTGCCCTAATGTCCCGCCTTTTCATGAAAATTAAGCCAGCCAAAAGTGCGCGAAAAATATTGCGGGACACGGAAGCTCGTGTAACTCTGGATTCGCAAAGTATGAACCAATTGCGTGGCGATTTCGCTGTGTCCATTTGCGGGTGTTTCGTCTTTTATGCAGCAGGAAGCGCCAAAAATAGTCGGTGTGCGAAAAATATTCATAAAACATTAATGCTTCCTTGTTTACGAGAAATCGCAAAGCGAACCCGGTAACTAATCAGGAAAATGCCAAAGCGGCTTCTTGTGGCCGTTGCTGCTCCTGTTGTTTCTCTTGCCTTTTGCGTAGGACTGCGGAATGAGGGGCTTAAAATAGCCTAGAACACAACACCCGACACTTCAGCATTCAGTCGCCTCGGGCGTGAGTCTCTCTTGTTTTCCCAGGCGAAAGGCAAGTGCTCCATGGCCACTTGCGCCATAATAGTGAAATGGAAGATGCGCTATCATTATCGCATTTATCATGGCGCAATCCAATGCGTATACTCTGACACGGATAAATATCATATTATATCGTATTATATTGTATTATCATGGCGCATCTGTGTATTTCATCATTACGGCGCATGGGTTCATGGCGCGTTTGTCTTTCGCCCTTAAAATAGCCTAGAACACTCCTCACTTTCAGTCGCCTCAGGCGTGACCCTCCTCTTGTTTTCCCACTCCTTTCCCCTCCTTCTATCTACGTTGTTGCACCACCGCCGCATCCAATTTCGTCAGTTTTCGTACCACCCTTGATGGGTTATGTTTCACAATGGGTATATCTTCAAATATGTTTTGGTATTGAAAAGCAGTCCATAAAGTAGTCAAACTTGATTGATTATGTTTCTCAATGGGTATATCTTCAAATATATAGTGGGATTGAAGCACAGTCCATAAATGCAGTCAGTTCCATGTTTACCATGTTCGTTTAGCACAGTCAAACATCCAATTTCGTCAGATTTCGTACCATGTGGGGGAGAGTCTTGTGGTCATTTCCAATGCTGGTTGACCACTCTCCCGGATGAGATTCTCCTTAATTTTACTGCCTCGTCCACTATAAATAGCCGCAGTTCCGTGTTTACTACTGGACGAAAGATAAGAGCGCCTTTGACATTTGCGCCGTAATGGTGAATTGGACCCTGGCGCCGTTAAGGTGACGACAATGACGGCGCTTCAGTCGATTTCACCATTATGGCGCAAACGCTCATGGCGCTCGAGTCCTTCGCCTATAAATAGCCGTCTCTAATGCAGTTCCCTGTTTACCACGTTCGTTTAGCACACGAGAGCAACATTTTGATTGCCTCCTAGCTCGTGAGATGGTGAAACGTCTCTGGTCTAATAAGGGTGCTGGGCGGCCGCAGAGCCTGGCACCGACAAACTTTTTTGCTGGCTGCTGTTTTGCCTCCTCCTTCCAATCTTTATGCAGCTCTTTCTTCCTTTTCCCCTTCCTCTCTCAGCCCATCGGGCGAAATACAACCGCTCCAGGAACATTGCGGAGCAGTGGTGCCATGGTGCATCAGCCCATTTAGCCAATATGGCGCAAAGCCTTTGTGGGCTATTTTGTAGGATATCGCATGCGAGTCTTTTAGCGCATTCGTCGTGTCTCTACTCTCAGCGGTTGTCTACACAAAGCCGAGACAACGGCTCCTCAGCGAGTAGAGATACGACCAATGCACTAAGAGACGCATATGCGACACTAAGGTTGGCAGTTTGACTAGGTTTTCGGATATGTTTCACAGCTCTTATACATTCAATATATGTAGCCACGGTGAAACATATCCGGTAAACCTAGTCAAACTGCCAACCATATGCGACACCCAACTCTTTTGCCTCCTCCTTTTTGCCCTCTCATCCTTTCTCTTTTCCGCTCTTTGCCCAGAACCTCAAAGAGTGATGGCAAGTGTTCCTTTGACCCAGTGTGTCTGCCTGTCTGGACAGCGTGTGCTTTGGTCGGCGTGCACTTTAGGGTGACACCACATGTTCGTTGGCGCCATTGTGGTGAAATGTCTACTACACCATTAGGGCGCAATAAGTCCATGGCGCACTTGTTTTTCACACATTCCTTGTCTGAGTGCCTGTCTGGTGTATTTTGCCCCGCGGAAGCAAATCTCAAGGATGAAGTGCCTTCGCACGGGTTTCAATCATGTGTTTTACAATCAGGTTGGGCAGATATATTGCGAGTTCGGTTATGTTTCAACGGTCCTTTATCCTGGCGCGATCTCGCAATCCAACCAATAAAGCTGTCTCTTATTGATTTGAATTATAATACCGTAATGGTAAAATAGGCAGGTGCGCCAATAAATGTTCTGTCCAAGCGTCTGCATCGTTATTACGGCGCATGTGTTTTCATCACTTCTTTGTCGGGGTATCTGTCTGGTGTATTTTACCCCTGAGGATACGGGTTTTAGGGCCTTCGCACGGATTTCAATCATGTGCTTTGCAATCAGGGTTAACGGATGTATTGCGAGTTCGGTTATGTTTCGACGGTCCTTTATCCTGACACGATATCGCAATCCAACCATTAAAGCTCTTTCTTTCAAACATAATGGTGAAATAGGCATACGCGCCAAAAATGCTCTGTCCAAGCGTCTACTTCACTATTACGGCGCAAATCTCCATGACATACTTCTTTTTCATCCGTTCTTTGTCGGGGTATCTGTCGTGTGCACTTTGCCCTAGGAAGCGGATCTTAGGGATGAAGTGCCTTCGCACGGGATCCAATCACGTGATTCATCATCATTGAGAGAAGAGGAGTTATGTTATTTTAACCCATGTGACACCGCTATTGGTTAAACTGCGAGATCTTGCCAAGATAAAGGACCGTTGAAACATAACCGAACTCGCATTCTAATGGTCATCGCTATGTAAAGGTAAAGCACATGCTTGACAATTACATTACATTGAAAATTAAATTACTAGTTCGGTTATGTTTCAACGGTCCTTTATCTTGACACCATCTCGAATTCTAACCAATAACGCCCTCACATAGGTTTCAATTATAATACCGTAACGGTAAAATAGGCAGATGCGCCAAATTGTTCTGTCAAAGGGCCTACCTCGTTATTACGGCGCAAACGTGTACATGGCGCATGTGTTTTAATCAGTTCTTTGTCCGAGTGCCGGTCTGGTGCACTTTGCCCCAATGAAGTATCTGTCTGGTATACAATCTTAGGGATGAAGTGCCTTCTCCTCGGGTTTCAATCACATGATTCATCATCATTAAGAGAAGAGGAGTCATGTGATCAAAACCCGTGCAAAACAGATATTGGTTAGACTTCGAGGTCGTGTCAAGATAAAGGACCGTTGAAACATAACCGAACTCGCAAACTAATTGCCAACGCTATGTAAAGGTAAAGCGCATGCTTACATTACATTGGCAATTAGAGTGCTAGTTTGGTTATGTTTCAACGGTCCTTTATGTTGACAAGATCTCGCAATCTAACCAATATAGCTCTCACAAGGATTCCAATCACATGACTCATCATCATTGAGAGATCAGGCTCCCCTCCTCTCCTCTTTCTTCCACTCAAAATCAGAGATCAGTCTGCCTTCAGGCTCGTTATGCTCTTGACGAGAGCAGATGTAGCTGCTGCTGTGCCTGTGTAATAGGGTTGGCAGTATGATTCCCTTTTCGCATATGCTTCATAGATAGTATATCGCGAAATCAAACGGCTAAGCATATTCCTTTGCTTGTGCAAACAACCAAGGACATTTTGCTAGCTGCTATTTTGTCTCTCGTCACTCTTTTCATGTGTGCTCTCTCCCTCTCGCACTATCTTTAGCACTACGCAAGAGTGCATGCTCCTCAAGTGCGCCATGGTCACTTGCGCAGTTATGGTGAAATCGTTGCAGTCACCAACTCTCCTCGCTCGTTTCATGTGTACATTTCTTTCTCTCGCCCTCTCGCACTATCTTTCGCACTACGCGAGAGTGCATCGCGAGTCCTCTTTCACTCTTGCAAGCAGCTCATTTTGCAGCTGCCTCGCTCATTACGGAGAGGTCGATAGCTATTTTCGTCGTGCCACGCCACAACTGCGCCAGGGATTTCTGCGCCGCGATGGTGTGATCTGTCCATTACACCCGTTTGGGCGCAAAGAAACTGTTCCGTTGTTCGCTCATTACACAGATGTCTATAGCTATTTTTGTCGTGCGACGCCACAACTGCGCAGGGAACGTTTGCGCCGTAATGGTGTCATCCTCCAATTCACCATTATCGCGCAATTATTCCCATGAACAACTACTCTTGTCTCTCTGTTGCATATTTTGTTCTTTTAACTTTGCGTCATTTAGGTGTTATCGGACAGGTGTCCTTTTCGCCGGTGGGCCGCAAAGGTTCCACATCAGCAACTGTTCTCCCGCTCTTTTGATACCTTGGTGGTTCTTTCAATTGCACACTTTGTTCTCTCTTGCAACCCCCTTCATCTCGTCCACTCTTCCAGTCATCTCTCCTCTTCTCCATAATGGTGAAATGGACACGCTATCGCTATTGACACCTTGACGGCGCAAAGATCATTTCACCAGTATAGCGCAAGCGTCCCTGGCGCAGTTGAATTTCGTCCTCATCCCACCACTTGGCGGTTCTCTCTGTTGTTCTTTCTTGCAACCTCCCTTCATCTCGTCCACTCTTCCAGTCATCTCTTCTCTTTTCCATAATGATGAAATGGACATGCCATCGTTGTCGGCACCATTATAGCGCAAGGGTCCCTGGTGCTGTTGCATTTCATCCTCATCCTACCACTTGGTGGTTCTCTCTGTTGTTCTTTCTTGCAACCCTCTTCCAGTCATCCCCTCTTCTTCTTGTCTTTCCGGGAATCCCCCCATCGCGGAAGAAGAGATGATTTTTGCAGAAAAAACCCTACTAGAGAATGCAGAATTCGATTCATCCGCCCGCCCCCCGGGCGGGGTGGGTGTTGGGGGGGGGTAGGGGGGGGGGGGGGGGGGGGTGGGGGGGGCGAGGGGGGGGGGGTAGGGGCGTCGTGGGGGAGTGGGGGG
>JACMIF010004446.1:0-12311 GCA_014805445.1 Diplogasteroides magnus | reverse complement strand
ATTGGGGCCATTTTGCCATAAATGCTCAACTTTTGGTAGATCAGCTATTGTCGGCGTAGAAATTTCAGACCTCTGAAAAGCGCCCCTTTGCCCCCTGCTCAAGAAAGGCAATTTTTGTCAGATGAAGAGCTAGGCTGATGAAATTTTCAGGTAAGTTGGCTGACTACCCCAGCATAATTATCGGCCACTTAGACGGTCATTTTTCTATTGCGGCTGCGCAGGGCGGTCGACAAAGTGCGAAAAATGCAAAAAAGTAGTCATTTTTGCGGATTTTTCCTGCAAAGAGGAAGCGACCAAAAATTCCATACTAAACTGTTATAAGGTCTCCTAGGTGGGTAGTATCTATATTATTTTTTTGGTACGTGTATCTTGCCTAACGACAAATCGGCAAATCTTTCGGTACCCTTGTATTTCGGCCCCAATGTAAGACCGATCCACGTAATTTTCAGATTTGATAGAGGGCCACGTAAGGATCATTCTGAAAAAAATTATGGAGATTCGTCAACATTGAACAAAGTTATGGCCAAAAGAAAAAGTGGGCAAAGACTTTTTCCGGTAACTGTATATGAAATATTTTTTACTATGATTTACCTCGTGCGTTTTCATTTCACAATTCGCTATGTCGCTTTGCTTGTTTTTATGGAAAACATGTTGTTCTCATGAATTGATATTTTAAAATGTAGCAACAAAATGTATGAACATTGGAAACGAAACAACGATCCGGGGTTGGGGAGATGCATGGCTCCCTAACGACTGAAGCAAGACAGGGTGATCCGATGCTTTGCCAATGGCAAAGAGCATATCCTTCACAATCGATTGGTTCCTCCCCTTGACTAGGTCACCGAATTAGCCTCCTCTACGCTCATAACCACTCTGACTCTTATATCAGGTGTCGTTCTCCTCAAGGTTCAGTAATGACCGACCACTTCAAACTGCTTCAGAACGAAGTCCAAGTGGAGATATTCTGCGATCTTCCACCAAGAGATGCCTTGCCACCCTCTCAGGTTCCTTCGCGGAAATTAATCTATTCGACCTCGTCCAGCATATGCACTCATTCCTACTGTGATTTTCCGCCTCCGTTTACATTTTTCTAATTGCTTTGCTCGTTTTCATGTAATAAACCATTATTTTATTCGTGAAATGATAGTTTTAAAATTAAGCAACATGATCGACATAGGACAAAAATTACGATGCTTTGTCGAGGAATTTTCTTTCCGGCTGGATTTCTCGAAGGGGTAATCCAATGCAGGATGACCGAATGCTATGTAAGTGGCAAATTGTATATCTTGAAAATCGATTTATTCCTCTCTTTGCCTAGGTCCTATTTATCATTCTGACTCTAGCATCTGGTGTATCAATATTGATTCAGTAATGCCTGTTGACTACTTTAAACTGCTCCCGAATGAAGTCCAAGTGGAGATATTCTGCTATCTTCCACCCAAAGATGCCGATGCAATGAGGGAAACTCGACGAGGAATCAAGGACGTCATTGAGAGGAACGCTAAGCGAATCTACTCAAAGTGAGTGTTCACAAAAATGTGCCATCGCTCATTGATTTTTAGCATTAAAGTTAAATAAGCTTCTGTAAAATGCAATCATTGTGGGTTAACGTTTTCAAACAGATGTTTGTAGTGATTAGTGGGGTTTCAGAATCAATAGCAAAGCGCATTTGTCATTAGACTAATATCACGTTATTTCTGTTCGCAGATATATGGCAGCCGAGATCTCAATATAAACTCCACGATATTCACTAGAGATTTTGGAACCCAAAGTGATCAGTTGTCCATGTTTTAACTAGTATCTCCCAGGTATTTATTTATTGATATTTTCGCCGACATTCTTTCTTCCGTTTCCTTCATGATGGAAAACTGTTCGTATTATTATACATAATATATAATTTAGGCGAATTTTGTTCGCGCGAGCATCAACAGAAGATGAACACATTATCTTTTCACTGATTGGACCACCTGCAAGCATCGACATTCGCGTGCTAGGGAAGATATGCATTGAAACATCTAAGGTAGGGATCGCCCATTGGAACAGGTTTCGGAATTCCGAAACTAAGTCGTGGGAAGAGCGGGCTTCTTCATTTTGATCAGTAATAGCGGTGTTGTTCCAAAGCAGCGCGGCATAAGAGGAATGATAGGGGAATGGCTGTTCTGAAACGAAAGGGGCGAAGAGTTACGAAATTCCGAAACTATCGAATGTTCCATAAGGCCTAATATAAGGTAGCGGAATAGATTAAATAGTGCCCTACAACGTGGCCTACAACCTGTTTTTGGAAGGGTCCCGAACATACAACTTTGTTTTCGAGCGATTTTAATTTGTAAAGATAGAAGCAAAAATTTTTCTCTAATTAGCGTTTTAGGCATATTTTTACATGGGGAATTCATTTTTGTATATGGTTTGTCATGGTGATATTTTGTCATGGTGATATCGCCATATACCCAAACAAGCTGTATGGTTTTGCCCCACAAATCGTAGGGCACTTGCATACAACTTGTTTGGCAGTTTCCAATGGTCCGGATGATGAGTTTAATATTCGAAAAATCATGATAAATATGCGCGACCCTAATTCAGTTGAAAACCGATTTTAAATTTACCCAGAAATTGCCGATCCCGACCTCGAAAAAGACCGGTGCTCGTAGGGCGAGAGTTATTCAGGTTGTATTATTGGATTAAAGTGTTCCGATGACACGAAATGACGTTTTGGAATAACTCGTTTGGTTTTCATTTTCACCTTTCGCCGTAAGCAACAAAGTTGTTCGTCTCGTCAAGAACATCAACTTTCATGTTGACAGTATTTCATGAAAATGAAAACGGAAGGAGTTATGAGTTGTGCTTAAATGTACTGTGCGTAAGTGTCCTGCGCGAAAATGTCTTGTGCGGAAGTGTATGTGTGCATATTTCGTGATCCCGATATGTAAAATGTTTCACACACTGCATATAGTAGTGTGTGAAATATCCTTATGCCTGCTATCCTACGCAACTACCAGGGGGCGTCATCGGAGCAGGCAATTTTGGCCCGCTTACCCAATAATAATTCTGAAACAATTTTAAACGTTAAATTTTTTAAAACACCGTTTTAGGGATATTTTTGCATGGGGAATTAATTTTTGTATATGGTTTGTCATGGTGATATCGCCATATACCCAAAGAAGTTGTATGGTTTTGCCCCACAAATCGTAGGGCACTTGCATACAACTTGTTTGGCAGTCCAATGGTCCGGATGATGAGTTTAGTAAATCGGTTTTCAACTGAATTAGGGTCGCGCATATTTAAAATCATGATAAATATGCGCGACCCTAATTCAGTTGAAAACCGATCTAAAATTTACCCAGAAATTCTCATACAACTCCGTTTTGGAAGGTATATTTTGGGCACATACAACCTGGTTTAGGAAAGGGGGCGACTATTTAATCTATGGGTAGCGGCCATGAATCGACCAGATCGAAGTTGTATTATAAGTGTGAAGCCATTTTTTAAGAAACAGTGTATTACGAACGAAGAGACGCAAGTGTTGTTCAATCAGACGAACGGATTATTTGGTGGAATTTATTTTGACGAGTGCTTGCGGCAGCTTGCAGGAAGGTAACCATTTTGCTGAAGCCATGATTCTAGTATATTATTGATTACGGCAGTATTATGTCCTGTTACAGCAGCCTTCATATTAAATCCTTATCGCAATCCTACTTTGTATACAACAGTACAGTAACATGGAGTATACTAAGAAATGCAACACAGAATATATTAGAGTCTGGACATCAACAGAATTTCTCATATCAAATGAAGACAATCTTTACAAGCATATCCTTATATAATAAGTCAACTTAAAGGAATCGATTCGAAAAAAATGCATATGCAAAAATCGCGTGAAATCCTGGAAGCCTATGCCAAAACCTCTCTAATATTATAGGTTCTGCCATATTTTACGTCAATTTATTGTAGAAGCGGTGGACTTCATCTCGTAATGGGTAGAAGTTTCAAGGAACTAAACGATGATACCATGGAAGTGATGAAAACGGCTGTAGAACGAGCTGAAATTCTGGTATTGGAGTGTCCAGTACGAATTAGTCGGTATGGAAATTTTAAAGAACGGAGTGAACGGAGTGACTCTATCTTTAAAATTTACTGACATGTTTATTTTAGTGAAAAGCTAATAAGCTCTTTACCATGAAACGAAAGCGTCTAGTGCTGTACACAGCACAAATGGATTCGAATTTTCCCGATGATCGATTCTATGAGAGTTAGTTGATTTGAATTTATAGTATTCTTTTCTCATGTATTATTTTTTCAGAAGTCTCTGCGAAGGAGTTGTATTTAAAAAATTTTCTGACGAAGGATTAAGAATATCAGAACAGCAATTGCTTTCTTTGATCGAACGAAAAGAAATCGAAGACCTCGTAGTTAGACATATAAACGGATTATGCATTGAAAACATAGAGGCAGTCGTTCAGGTATCCGAACAGAAATTTTCAAAATTATCTGATTGTGAGCACTTGACCAGTATCCAATAAGAACTGGAAGGTGTAGAAATTCTTGCATATTTTTGGGGATCAGATCATTTCCGCACACACCTTTTCCCACAAGCCTTAACACCGAAAATTTTGAGTTTCAAGGCAATATGTCAACAGCAAAGTTTATCGCTCATCGAGAGGATCATGTAGGGTGTCGCTATCGGAACCAAAGTACAACTTTGCCGCCTGTACGCATTCGTGACTCATTCTCTCTCGCTCGTCAGATATACCCGATCGGAATGAGTGAACGGGCAACAATGATGCACTCTGGTTCCTACAGCGACACTCTAAGATCATGAATAACTGTACTTTATCTATGCCGGCAACTCGTCCGGCTCGGAACAGCGTCGTGCACAAATAAAGTTTTCGGAGGTGTTCGGAAATGACGTGATCCCTTTTTTCGACAATGATTCCTGCAGAAATCATTTACTTCAGTGGCTAGATTAACTTGCATGTGTACCCGGTTCATGAAAACGGAAGACATATTTATAGCATCTATAATGTGATAGATTTTCAGAAAGTGGTCTTCGGTCCGAAAAGAAACACTTTCATCGCATTCAAGTACGATGATTTAGCCAGGGCCAAGGAAGTGTTAATCAAGAGGCTGGGAGACAGCACGACTGTCGCTACGCATACTACTCACACGTCAGATATCAGTATGGACGATGCATATATTCAGCATAAGCGTGGAGATTACGCAGTATTTCTTGACGTGTACGCATTCGGGGAAGACAACTTAACAGCTATAATTCATGTTCAAACTGGCTCAGATTCGAAACCAATGTATTGCAGTGAAGATCGAGTGTCCCTTTTCACAGAAACCGAAATTCGTCGTATTTCGATTATTTGAAAATGTGTATTGAAATCTAATCTTGTTGTTTCAGAAATAAATTTGATTCTTAACGAAAATATCATTGTTAGCATCGTGATCAGCATCGTTAACACTACTTTTCTCATCAAAGCCTTACTGTATTGGTCAAAGTCTACGCTTTTTGACCAAACTCTCGTTCTCCATAAGGCCTGTACTGCCATGCCCGTTGACTGCTTCAAACTGATTCCTAACGAAGTTCAAGTGGAGATACTCTTCCACCCAAAGATGCCGATTCAATGAGGGAAACTCGCCGAGGAATCAAGGAGGTCATAGACAGAATTTGAAAGAAAAAAATGAAAAAGGTTCAAAAACACCCTACTGCAAGATAAAAACGATGTATAATAAAGTCGGTTTATGTTTGGATCGATTGTAAGTTTACTACTGTTTGATGCATATGATGCCTTTCCGGTAATTCGCGAAGTGTTCGAAGTGTGGCAGGAGAATTGCTGTGACTTTGCGGCTCCCAAGAGAGTATCGGATCCATACTTCTGGGCGAGATGACCAGCGGCTCTGTAAATGTGAAATAATCATGTTGACTAGTATAAATGGCGGGTTTCGTTTCGAAACATGGATAATAGTCGTTTAAAATTGGTTCGTTTCCCCAATCATTAAATATAGAATATCACGAACTGTTTTCTCTTCACTCTGTATCTTTTCCAGTCCCAGTACTTGGGATAAGATCCACTTCGCCTGCTCATAGTTTTCGCAATGGAATGAAAGCTTACGCTCACACTGAGGACAGATCAGCAACTTCTGAAACATAGTGGAATGATTATTATGTTTGCTAGTTCGCATCTCACGCCTGAATGCCACCCTGGCCTCCCAATTTTAAGTGCTATTTCGTCGTCACGGATTATGTTTCAAAAGTGGAATATATATACTAGAGCAACAGTTCATAATACAGGATAATGTCAACTGCATGTACCTGAACAACGTCTCTAATGTCATCGAGACTGAAATCGATCATTTTCCCGACTTTCAACGTTCCTAGATCAGTTCTGTTTAGGAGTACGTGGAGCTGTGACATTGTGATCGATCTAAATATCGTCAGCTCCCTGCTGCCCGCTTCTGAATTATTATTCGTATTTCAGTAATTGTGCTCTATGATAAACACCAAAAGGATTTGTTTTTATTCATATTCATAGATGTACTTTCGACATGCAACAAATGAGCGAAAACGAAACTTGCCTTTGCAGAATTGATCATCGAGGAGGTCAGGCATGTCTCGGAAAACGCTCGCTTCGACGGACAATGATGTTCTATTGGGAGTGAAGAGATATTGAAAAGCGTTCTCCTTTGAAATTCGTATTGGGCATTTCAGTGACAACGCAGTTGTCTCATTGAGAATAGGAATAATCATTGCGAGAACGGATTCGGAGAGATCACTTTCGACGGAAAGTGATATGCCACCGGTTCTGAAAATCTTCGTGTAAGCAAATTCCCCGCTCTCTCTCATTTCGCCCAGGATCTTGATTTCCCCAGCGGGATAAAGCATATTACGCATCCTAACAGAAGAGTTGCACTAGTGTATTAATCGCACAGTTGAAACATATCCCGCAACGACGAAATAGCATGTAAAAATGAGAGACGAGGGTGGCATCCGGGTGTGAGACGCGTACTAGGAAAAACAGTTCTGATAGGATGAATAATACTTCCGATAGCTTCCTTAAAGGAGCTGTGCCACGATCTTTTTCGAAAGGTGAAAGCGCTACTCGATGGGGGCCAATGGGGGAAGTCGAATGACACCTTATTCATAATTTCTAGACGTTTCTCCGATTTTTCGTGACTGTTCGAAGATACGCGATACTGTAGATATTGGGGTAGAGTACATGTCGAGAGACAAGAGAACCGATGAGGTTCAGACAGAAAATGATTTGCATTTGTTATGCCTTTGAGAGAGAATAGCAAATGCAAATCATTTTCTGTCTGAACCTCATCGGTTCTCTTGTCTCTCGACATGTACTCTATCCCAATATCTACAGTATCGCGTATCTTCGAACAGTCACGAAAAATCGAAGAAACGTCTAGAAATTATGAATGTCATTCGACTTCCCACATTGGCCCCTATCGAGTAGCGCTTTCGCCTTATACTCGAAAAAGTTCGTGGTAGAGCTCCTTTAAAGTAAACCTGGCGGCCAGGAAGTCAAAACACTCCGTAAGTGATCCTCCAACAAACTCCTTAGTCATTTCTTCTTCAAGTGACTGAACATCATCATATTCGACGTCAATATATTCTTCCATGTTATCCATTTCATTACGATTCTGCGCAGTTATAGTATATTTCACAGGCACGGCGAGTTGCAATAAGTAATACGATCGCTAATTGTAAGTGTGAATGTTATCTGCACATATATTCAAGTCTTTAGAAAAAATTGTTGTGAACAGAAGTACTGCAAAGCCGGCTTCCGTCAATTTTTACTGCAACTTTCCCTCACTGCCCAAATATCTGTCACTTTAAATGTGGACACGTCTGCAGATATGACCATGGGATATTTGCATTGCACTGACATTATGAATTCATTATTACGATTGACAACGACGCGAATGTAAAGCTCGCGGCTGAAATTATCATTATTTTTTCTTTACCCTTACCAACAGTGCCATTGCTGACACTGTTCGTGAGGGCATAATATTTTGTTCACAAGTTCCATTCCGAAAAGAGCTCAAATATCTATGGTGCACACCTTGCGTAGATTCTCTTCGAGTGTCGATCGATGACCTTCTTTATTGATCCACTAGTTAGCCTCATTGTGTCTGCATCTTTAGGTGGAAGGAATGAGAAGATTTGAACTTGGACCTCGTTGGGGAGCAAGGAAAGGACGCTGGGCATGCCTAAAATTACATAATTTTTGTGGACGGAACTGTATGGTGAAAAACAATAGAGAAAATTGCTCGTCGTGAGTTGAATTTTGCACGCAAATAATGAGGAAAATTTATACAAATATTAAAATCAAAAAGCGCCAAAAGCAGAAAAAGAGGAATTAAAAAGACACTTTTTGAAAGTTCACGAAACCAGTACACCAATGCGAATATTATTGTGGTAAACGAAGTGGAAAGTCAGCCTCTATATGTTGAGCGTGAAACCTATTGCAAATCATGACTAATGGTTAGAGAAACGACGAAATAGCACGCAAATTTGAGAGTGCATAGTCGTCAGCGAGATGGTGTGTGTACTCGGAATATCACGTTCGTTTTCCACAAGCATAGCACGGATGAAAAATAGGTCAGCGATGAGGAAGAGAGGTTGAGGAATGAACAGACAAAAGGCATATCCAGTAGGATTCATTGGAGTTGACTACGATATGGCTCTTGAGATAAGAATGGAGAAAAAATCCGGATGAGACGACACCAAACAATCCCCATCCTTCAAAAGATTTTCTCAGGAGAGCCAGCAATTCCTTTCTGAATTCACCTGCCGTTCATCAATATCTGGGTTTCTACCCTCTAGTTTCGCGTATTGTGCCGGCCACCCCAGACCCCACGAACGCTTGATTAAATCAAAAATTTTAATATTTAGATAAATATTTCAGCATCGTTGAGTTACATTCGATTGAAAATGACTGCACATGACAATGGAATTCTGCTAAATATATATTGGCTTTCATGTAATGTAATGTTTATCTCTTGCAAAATGTATATATGAATAAATTGAGTAGCTAGTAATTTCATTCAATTGATTGCAAGTGAGCTCGGTTTATTGTCTTTATATGCGATAGCTTATAATTGAAATTTCGATAAAAATGGAATAATTGAACGACTATGGAATTCTTCAAAATTGATAACAATTTGTAAGACGATGACAATAGTAAGCTCGGTTGTGACATTTGCTACTGTTTTATGTAGATGTAACATGTTCCAGTGTTCGTGATGGATGGCGTTACAGTTGCTGTGATGGTTCGACTTCCAAGAGAATATCGGAAGCATATTTCGGTGTTAGATAACCAATTGATCTACAAATATGAAAGACTCATATTAGCTAAATGGCTGATTTCGGGATGAATGAGAGGGACTAGTGATGTATATAATTTGCTTCAAACTTTTCAGATTAAATCGCTAACCGATTTCTCTTCACTCTGTATGCTTTCCAATCCCTCTACTTTGGAAAACATCTCCTTCGCCTGTTCATAGTTCTCGCAACGAAACAGAAGATCACAATTTCGCTTTGGATCTATCAGCAACTTCTGCAACAAACTGATATATTGCGCATTAATAATTGTATATATTATACCTGAACAACATTTCTGATGTTACGGAGACTGAAATCTTTCATTATTCCGATGTCCAGCGTTTCTAGATCAGTTCTGTTGAGTAGCATGTTGAGTTGTGTCTCAGTGATCGGAACTCCGTGGAGGCTAGATATGTTGAGGTCCTTGTAGCGTGCCTCTGAAAGATAGTTCCTTTTCATTTCTCATATTTAATTGCATGTCTTCAGGCCTTTTCATTCCTGAGGAACAGGGCTGGGACACAAAATTATTTTTGGACACAAAACACAAAGCACAAAAAAAAATATTTTTTTGTGTACACAAAACACAAAAAAACACAAAAAAATATTTTTTTATCACATAAGGGGGGACCCTTATGTGGTTATATTTATTTTGAAATAAATAGTGAAGGGCTGCTTCTAACGGCCGGCTCATTTTCGAGAAAAAGGAGTCTAAAGGTTCGAAAAGGTGCTATGTTTGAGTTGTTTTGAGATCTTTTTTTTCAAAAATAGTGAAACAAAAAAAGAAAATAACTAGAAAAAAGATCATAAGGGTCCCCCCTTATGTGATATTTTTGTGTTTTTTGTGTCATTTGACACAAAATTTTAAACACAAAATTTTTGTGTCTGAAACCACGAAAAACACAAAAAACACAAAACAACAAACACAAAGATGTTGGAGGCAGAGGGGATCTAACCCACGGCCTTCCGTCTCATGAGTGGACGCTCTACCACTGAGCTAAAAGTTGGACTAGTGCTACTGGTCAGCACAGAACTTGCCTTTGTAGAATCGATCATCCAGCAGCTCAGGCCTATCGAGGAAGACGTCCACACCAATACACAATATTCTCTTTGTAGCGAAGAGATATTGAAAGGCGTCCTCTTTCGTGATGCGTACAGGGTAAAATAATGACAGATTAGTTGCCTCCTTGAGAATAGGAATGATCATTGCCAGAAGGGATTCGGTGAGTTTACTTCCGATATTCAAGGAGATACCGCCGGTCCTGCAATTTGTAGTGTATTTCAAGGAATCACTACGCGAATGTTGATGCCATGCTCTGATTAAAGGACGAATCATTTTTTATCGACCCATTAATACATACCGTCAAAAACATAGCCAAAGATGCAGCGTTTATCACCCACTAGCATACCTGGCAGTCAGTATAACGAAGATCTTCTGAAGTGATTTTCCAACAAGCTCCCGTCTCATTTCTTCCGCATATGAATTGACAGTAGCAACATCAGCGTTGATATGTTCTTCTGCTTGTCTATCAATTTCAACCATATTCTGCGCATATATTATGTACTGTGATTTGTCGTGAGTAATACAAAAATAAGTTGTAAGTGTTCTTTGCAAGTAAGAAAGTAACAATACCATAATACTTATAGGCCTAATGTCTGTCACTTTGCAAGTCGACACGTTCACAACTATGAACAGGGGATATTTCCATTCCAATGAAATTTTGATCTCGTTTTTACGATTGATCGCGATGCTGATGTAAGGTACGCGGCTGAAAGTATAATAGCAGTCAATATTGGTCCAAACCCTCACAATATTGCTTATTTCAGTAATGAATTTGTAAAGCAAGAGTGTCAATAACGACAGTTTTTTTGAGTCACAGCCACAACGCAAATATGATTGGTGCACACCTGGCGTAGATTTTCTTCGAGTGTCGATCGATGATCTTCTTGATGGATTTACTCGTCAGCCTCATTGTGTCTGCATCTTTAGGTGGAAGAAATGAGAAGATGTGAACTTGGACCTCATTGGGGAGCAGGGAAAGGACGCTGGACATCCCTAAAATAATGTAAACACATATGCAATGAAAAATTAAACCGATTACGCGTTGTGAACTGAATTTTGGACGCAAATATGAAATTACAGAGAAAGAAATAAGAGATGCCATAAGCAGAAAAATATAGAATAGAAAAGGACATGAAGGGTCAAGAAATCAGTACATCAATGTGATTCTCATTGATGAAACAGGGGTCAAAGGTTGCGGAATAACAGACAAAGAGGCACAACCAGTGGGGTAGATTCGCTGGAATTGTCTGGGATATGGCTCGCATGATAAGAGTGGAGAGAAAAAATCGTTATTAAACGTCAGAAAACAATCCTCAGCCTTCACACCATGTTTATCTCTCGTTTAGCAATATCAAGGGCTTCTAAATTAGTTCTAAAGTGCATTTCTGATTCGTCAAATCGCCGCGTACCCGTTGTCTCCATGAACTATAGCTGAACCAGGGCTGGGACAGAAAATAAATTTTTTTCTGAAACAGAAAACAGAAATTTCTGTTTTCAAAAACCAGAAAAAACAGAAAAAAACAGAAAATGTCTTTTATGCATATCTAGTGTAGGAAGCGATTCTCAGTTCAAAATATCTAGGGCTTAAAATTTCTTTTTTTATTTCAAAAAAATTCTGTTTCTGCTCGGAAATTTGATGCATGTCAATTCAATTTCATGATTGTAAGATATTCTGGCATAAAAATCTTGTGCTCACATGATTTTTATGCCAGAATGTCTACAGTGCTGCATACTCTCGTAGTGAACAGGAGGTCCAACACTCTCCCGCCCATAACTAATTGAATAAGGCGTATTTGCCCACATATTTGCCATTCATTCGAAGCGTTGCACTCTGGGGAATTCATTGCTATACAAGACATAAATTATAAAAATAGTTTTCATCAACTTATTGCATTGCGAACGTTTGGCGCAAACGAT
>JACMIF010004445.1:0-12311 GCA_014805445.1 Diplogasteroides magnus | reverse complement strand
CGACCACCACCGAGAAGGGCAGCAAGTGGAGACAGAAGACTCATCACCTTTTAGGGCACCATAGATCGGATACTTGTAGTTCGGCCTGGTGCTAGCCTTAGAGTAGACTGGGGAAGCGGTAGAGAGAGAGCGGGAAGGGCCAACCGGTCACGGCCGAGACAGAGGAGATATGATTATAAGTGCAACCATTGGGCATTTTTCCATTAGGAATCCGGAGAATCACTGGCGCCTCAGTAATTTACACGTATAAATAATTGTAAGCTCGAGCTTTCAGCAAGGAATGATCATTTGCCACAGGAACATTGTTATTAGCTTATTATCCTGTTCACATCATTACTAATTTTCGAGGGATGTCCGCCTGAAGGAAGAGCAAATATGTTTCAGCAATAGAATTTAAGGCCAAATTTTTCGTTTTGCCTATATTCATCGTTTCTGTTCCTAAAATTGCAATTGCATTTTATAAACTCTCTTATTGTTTTATATTTAAAGAGACAGGCCATAGCTCCATGATAAAATAATGACGTCGAAATGCGTTTAGAGAGACATCTGAGCCATAATGGTAAAGGGGACACTTGAGCCGCGCCAACAAGACAGATTTCACCATTATGGCGCAAATGACTATAATTGATCTTTTCAGGTGCCGCTCCCGCCTATTCCATGCTCATCCACTCGTGTTATGTGGACGATGGGGCGGGGAAGAAGTTCGAGTTGGTGGATGATAGGGGGTTAGTAAGCATTTCATTCATATTTTGATAAAATACTTGATAGTACTGAAAAAGTAGCCAACATTCTCTCTACGAAACATAGACCGATGGCTCGTATCACTTTTACGAGCAGTGAATTGAAAATATTCGTTGTAAACATTTCCGAGCATTGATTGTGAAACGGGCTTCACCGATCAATTTCAAAAATTATTGGCAACAAATAATTCTTCAATATATAATGTTCAGATGCACTCTCGATATGTCCCTTCTCCCTATCATCGATTACGAACGCAACGGTCTCCTGGCCTCTGCCAAGTCCAACATTTTCAAGTACGCCGATAAGGTTAGTACGGACTACTATTACGCCCTTTAGTAATCCTCACCCTGACCACACCATTTCAGATCCAGGTCTTCTTCACATGTACCGTGCAGCTGTGCTTCAAGGCGGATGGTGGCTGTGATGGACTGTCGGTGAGTGCGGGCGACGTTTACTAACTCGCAGAAATTATTTATGCCTATGACAAAAATTCCATTGAATTAGGGGAATAGTCCAATAAATAAATATGTGTTCTCGTACAAACGTAATGCTTGTTGTAGACCAAACTCATCTAGAATCTTATGAGTATACGGTAGGACGACGTTTCCCAAAGCACACCATATTGCAGCCTCCGGCCTGTAATGACAGTCCCCATCCATCGTTAACTCCACACGATGACAATGATGACAGAACATTCCATCCGACACTCATGTCATCGGCTGAGGATGACGAGGGATTGGAGAGGGCTCCCAATAGGTGAGTGGAAATGGGCAGCAAAAACCGCAAGCACAGTGTTGATATTGAGTACGGTTTAGTAAGGATTATTATCTTTCATTGTCGAAAAAATAGAAAAAAATGTGAACCTTGGGCTGAATTGTTAGGAAAATGGGGATGAACAAATGAATGATGTCGTATTCAGCTGAGCAACACGTTTTGTATTAGTATTCCATCGTCCTGTCTAAGTGATCGTGTTGGTCATTGTCTCTCAATAAATCGCTTACAGTAACCAGATCATAAGTACAGAGACTACCGTAACCATTCCAGGATCCCGGCATCCGATGAGGATGGCAGACATCGTCCACCACCACACAGGGAGGATAATGAAGGACCCGATCATGAAGGACCACCCAGAGAACATGAGGGACCACCCAGGGAACATGAGGGACCACCCAGGGAACATGAGGGACCACCCAGGGAACATCACGAAGGACCACCGAGACATGATGGAGGACCCAGGGAGCATAATAACGATGATGGACCACCGAGGCATCGTGAAGGTACTGCAGATAATTGTAACAGAATGATAACTGGAATTGCGCTATCGGTAAAAAAATGTATGATAATTTTTTAACCTATACAAAAAACTGTGGAACGATCGAACATTTGGGCATTGCCGCAAGGTTATGGATGACGTGAAACATATTGTGAATTCAGTTGATATTTAATTTCGCTGGTAATACTTATTAATCAACTGAAACATAACTCAAAGGATAGTCAGTCGGTTAAGAAATAAGCGATATCTATCCACGGCCTCACCTATTGAGGCCCTGACCATAAGGGAGGCCCTCCTCCTTTCGACTCCAACCACCATCCACGCGGACCCGAGGGACATCAACCTGTGCTTTTGTTCAATGGAGAAGGAGCACCGGTCAGTTATCGATTGGCCAAGCAGAACATCCGCGTGAGAGGCTATATGTTTGAACTCGGTTACGGTAGTTTTTGTCTAGTGCATATGTACCACAAATAAGGAAGTCGTTTATCTCAATTTTCGTCTTGATGATCAGCATATGCATTCTGACTACGAAACCTATTGTTCTGAAATCAACCACTAAATTCTGGCTCATATATATAACAATCGTGAAACCTATTCCAGCAACGAGGACGAGGCCCTCCTCCGCCCAGGCGCACACCTTACCAAGGTATGAATATGTTTCAGCGAACATGAATCAGTTCTTACCGAAAGTTTCCGTTAGTGAACATTATACTCATTATTCTCAGGAATGTTCACGGACGTGGCATTACGAGTCGTATTGTCCAGTACATTTTGGAAACATTATATGCCGCGAACATCGTGAACTCCGCCGTGCGGTTATCTCTACACACCAGACATGATCGCACGATGGAGAGCACAGAGAGACGGAATGTATAATACTCTCGCGTTTATTCTGCCTTCGCTATAACCAATGAAAGTCAGAACAAAGTTTTCTAATTCGATTTGTTCATGGAAGTTCTAAGCAACGACGCGCCAATATTAGGTCTTCTGCATATATAGCTCGAGTTTTGCACACTAGGGGTTATGTTATTTAGCTGATGCCGCACCCCGGATAGAAAAATGCGCTGCGGAGACGAATGACGACAAATTTGCCGATTTGAACTCCCCTAGAATATACGAAAGCACGCCAGTTTAGCAGTATTCGCCACATTTCCCGTTGGTTGACCCATTTTGACACTTCTTGCAGGCCCTCCCCGTCGTCTTCCTCCAGGATCCTCTGAGGAACGAGAACACGGACACGGAGATGAGGATAGACATGGTGAGACAACCTAAAACACGGTCTCCGCGAACTCTTGCGGATTCACCATGGATATTTGCGACATAATAGACAAACAACAGTCGTGATGTTTGGATATGCTTCAACTCTCTATCAAAGAGAGTGAGAAGGAAATACGTCAATGTTTGAAACGCTCGCTCCTCAGAAAAATTCTATAAACGGCGCTCATTCGAAAATCTAATCCATAAATGTGTTGTAAGGTGTCGTTTCATGTTCAGTGACTTTATTTTAGTGCGATTGTCATTCGCCAAATCTCCGCGGTGCCGTTGTCTCTCTGATGTGATAGATAAGGGGTCCGCGGAGATTAGACGAATAATCGCATTAAGTCATTTATAGCGACGAGGGTTTCTATTTCGGGAGTAGAGTGCATTCGTCTGTTATCTGATTCAAGAGGAGCGGTTGTCCATTGCATGAGTGAGACGACCGCTCCCCGGGAAACAGACAACGGACGAATGCACTCTACTCCCGAATTAGAATCCCTAATAGCGACATCAAAATGTGCTGCATTGTAGGTCCACCCCACCACGGTCCACCTCCCTCCGAAGGGCACAATGGAGGACCACCGAGACATGGTGGAGATGATGAAAGGTGAGAAAGAATACGGACACGGGGAAGTCAATATGCAACAATGTTCAACCCCAAAGTTTGGGTCGATCCTATTCCAAATCGACGACTCTCCGCCATCCCCCTGATGCTGGAATTTGGAACGACACAAAACTCCACAAATATTGTATTTTTTCAGACACGACGGACCTCCTCCCGGGCTCTTTCCCGAGCGAATGCGACCGACGGAGATATCGAATCATGATGATTTCCAGTGAGTGAATATATACATATTTACATCATTGTGATGAAAATCGTGACTCTCTAATTTGAAATTCTTTATCGTTAATGTTATCCATTCAATGGGGTTGTTAAAAATACAGATAGCAATATTATTGATCGTCATACTGTAGACTTCCCTTCAGGAAAGCCTTCGATGGCGCACCAAAGCCACCGAAGGAATTCTTCGGTCCCATGAACCCGGACATACTGCCGCCACCGTTCCCGAATGGGTGAACAACCATTTTTCTTTGAATAATCAGACAGTTAAGATGTTTTCACGCAACAATTTGTAATTTTAATGTGATTCTTGTAATTCTAAAGCTAAACACATCGTGAAATTTAGTGTCATTAGGGAAATGCAAAAATGTGATGAACAAATCACTTTCTCAAATGAAAACGATCGGAATAAGGGTTATGTTTCACGTAATAGTTATAAGTTGTTGCTGGCCTATGACAGATAATCAGAGTGGACCATTGCTTGTTTTCAATAAAAATAAATTAAAAATTGTAGAGAGCCGCTGAAGGATTCTCCCCTCAAGTCTGGTGACTCATCTGGAGAGAAGTCGGACAGTAAAGTGCTCGTTGCTGCAAAGTTCAAAATTGCGAACGAGACATCCAATGGTTAGTGGTTCGGTTCAGTTGAGTTATGCTTCATATTCTGAACATAAACTTCACAATATTTTAGAAGTGTTATGATTCCGTTGGATCACACAGTCTTTTAAATGGTGTGATATTTAGTGCAGTAGCCATTCGTCTAATCTCCGCAGAGCCGTTGTCTCACTCATGTGATGGAAAACAGCTACGCGGAGATTAGACGAATGACAATTGCAATAAAGCCACAATTATTGATAACCCTAGTGATAACTGAACACTTACAGTGTTCGACAAGTCCGACTTGGTCGTTCATGGGGTCACTTCTGTTACAGCCACTTCAATCGATGCTGCGCTCATAACTTCAGGTAATTATGTTAAAAATTTATGGCTCAATTATCAGCCATCACTATTTCTGCAATTTTTTACTAATCGTGAAACATAATTCTCATTGCGACGTGATCGAATGACTTTCTATGGTGGAAGTGGACGAAAATGATGATGAAATCGGTGGATGTATCATCAATTTACGGCTCAATTATTTGAAATGGTCGTTACGGCGAAACCATCCATGCATTTCCTATATGGTTTACTAATTTACCTGTAATGGGACGAATTTCTCAAGAGACCTAAAATTTCTTCCCTTATTCATTGCAGGACCGTCTCTGGTCAGTGACTACAGTGACGACGAGTTTCCTTTAGCGAATGACAGTGGTGAGCATCATGTATTATATCCTAGCTGAACTGTTTATGTTTTTGAAATACTGTCATTTTCATATTTTCGTGCTATTTCGTCGTCCCTCTTTAGACATGTGCTTTCGAATAGGTTTCACGTGCACTATTTATAGCAAAATGAGGTTCATTGTCAGAGAAACAGTTCAGTTAGGATGACTTATGGGAGTAGGAAGAAAGGCGCGTCATAGATATTTGTGCCCTATTGGTGAACCTGATAGACTAGCAGCTAGAATGATGGCATTGTCATCGCATCTGTTCATTGCACTGTTATGGTGCAAATTAGGGGTTCTAAATAGGTAATTTGACGTCATTATTTTCTGGAGCGCCGTTGTCTCACTCCTTCATAGGCAACACACGGAGAAGAATAACGACACATTTACAATTTTGGAACCCTTAGTGCAAATGTCCACGCCGCAGTTTTAGTTCACCCAATATTCAGTGTTCCTTTCAGTGAACGACACCTCGACTCCTCACTATCGCACGGACTATGCCTCGTCTACAGTACCCATGATTGAGAAAGAGAAGAAGAAGATAGAGGGAGAAATGAGCGAGAAGGTTTCACTTATTTGTTGAATTTAAGTCCCCTTTATAAATTGTCGAACTCCCATGCGAAATTACGATATAACCCAGTTTAAAGGATATACGATGGGACCGCGAATCGGCTTTCGAAGTACATTTCTCACTGTCGAGCGGTTGTTAATAATCAGCGAGAGACAACAGCTCGATAATGAGCTAGAGAAAAGGAATCTACTTCGGGAGCCGATTTACGGTCTCTAGAAATAAGTGCGTTTAGCCCAATCTTGGATTCATCCCCAAAAGCCCAACCGCGTCGTCTGGAACCACGAAACATGTATGCATATTTTTATATTTTCTCTGGCTTCGTCCCCGTGACAGAGTTGAATGAGCGAAAAATAAATTATAATAAATTCTTTGTCATACAGCGGTCGACAATTGCGCCGTTAGAGCGAGACACAATGTGAGCCACCCTCAAACGGCGCGATTCCCGACCTTTCTCTCCCTCGACGTTTCGACGATCTTTCGACGTTTTCTCTCTAGAATTGTGACAACAATATTTCTTAAATCGACTTTTTCTCGTTGAGAGAATACAATTTCCGGAAAAAAATATTCAAAAATTCTTTGAAATGTCTTCCTATGAGACCCCCAATTATACTCAGAGACAGGGACGCGAATCGCCCGAATCCACTGCACCAACTACTGGGAAAATGAATGAGAAGAGTCTCGAGGAAAAGAAGAAGAAGAAGAAGATGGAGACCGACTTGAGTGTCGATGTTATTGTACTGCCGTTTGATGAAGATAAACGTAAGCATTTTATTTTCCATAAACCAAAACTATAAAGGTATTTACCTGTTAAAGTTGGCTGAATCATTCATACTAGCGATGAATCTAAGTTTCATATTCAGAATATAGAGTACACAATATTTTGGAAGTGATAATATTCCATTGTACTTTCAACAAAACTTTTCTGTCAATCTCCCCACTTGCGACCCTGAAAAGCCATCAAATTTTTTAAAACGGTTTAAAATTCATGAATTGTTATTAATATTATAAATTATCATTTTATTTATTATTTATTATTAATGGATTCTAAAACAAACGTTTTATGTTGCAGCAGCCACACCATCCTCCCTGCTCTCTCCTCCCACTCCGCCTGTGCTGTGTCTATCCAGGTGGGAATATGTTTCACTGTCATCTAAGTCTGACAATTTCATATCGGTCCTCTACTATGGTGACTAGGGTTCCTTTATCAAACGGGATCCCGGGATCCCGGATAAGCAAATGCGAATTTACTATGACCGCCCTCTCAGCATTCCAATGAAAAAATGAACGTCTTTCGGGATCCCGTTAAGCATTTGCATCGTTATCCGGGATCCCGAATAGCTAATTGCTTTGATAAGAGAACCCTAATGGTGACGCATGCGAGTCGTTTAGTGCATGCGTCGTGTCTCTACTCTTTGAGGAGCGGTTGTCTCTGAATTTTGTATACCACCTCTCCGCAGAGAGTAGAGATAAGACGAATGCATTAAACGACCTTCCTTATACTGTTGTCAGGGGGGACTCAAATCAATCGATAATCACGAATTGGCCAATTGTTCAATGAAAATCATTGAAGATTCGGTTCTTCGATGCTCCTCTCGGCCGTTCTTTTCGCTCTTCTCTTCGCCTCCGTGGCTTCATTCTTATTGGCGAGGAGACAGCGAAGAACGAGAATTCCCACCATGAGGAAGCCAATCGAACATCTATTCTGATAATGAAAAGGACTGGAATTAAGTGACCCTATCAAGCGAATTGAAATTATTACAAGTAAATAATTCCCATTTTGATAACACTTTTTCTTATGGAAAGTTAATTTGGCGTTAGATGACCCTTGAGAAACGTCTTTGGACGATGACCTTATTTTTAAACGCATTTTGACCAGTGCATCTGATATGAAACACTTTGACGCCTTTGTGTGACTTGACTTTATTGAGTGTCTCTAGACATTGATGAATTCACAAAATAACTTTAATATGCCCGGTGTTCAGAATCTGACGTGCTGTGTAATTTATAAATTAAAGGTTAGTATGTAATTTTGTGAGCTTACAAGTCTGATCAAGTCTTTCCCACTTATATTCATCCATTCACATCGATTTAGTTAAATTTTCTCTTGTCTTTCAAAAACCTGATAAAGCTGCTGCATCGTTAACAAGCAATAGTGAGAGCTGAAATACATTTCCATGTGTGGGCCTAAATATGCGAATGCGAACGAAACTCACTAAATAGGCCAAGAATTGAAATAAACGCTATAGCCGAAACAATGATTCGAGTGAGACGATTTTTCAATGTTTCATGAGCATGATCGAGATACGTTTTAGGTGATTATTAAAGTTGGCCACAATCAAGGATCAGGGATGATGTGTTGGCTTCGTATACAATTTCGAAAAACCCCAGATTTAAAATGAAAACGTTGAAGGTTCGGTTCTTCGATGCTTCTTGGCAGTTCTTTTCGCCTCCGTGGGTTCATTCTGATAGATGAGGATACAGACGAGACGCTCCGATTGAAGCTTCACAAGTAAAATATATAATAACAACAGAATTGTAACCGCTACGTTCGTTCAACGAAATCCAGACATTTCACCAAGACGAAAACAATTACGCTGTAATGGCGAAATGGATAGGTAATCAGCATTCAGAATATTTTCATTAATTGCCTGTCCATTATAACGCGAATGTCCATGACACTCGCGTATTGTATGGAAAGCAAGTATGAGTGTGATAGCAAGAATGAGTGCGCTTTTCTAATGTCAAATTCTCTGGGAACGGTTCATCTCATGTGATGGGCAACATCCGTGAAACAAAGAAAATGCACTTCTGCTTGCGTCCCCTACCATACTCTTGGGTCTCTCGTCCCCTCCCCCCAGGATTCACGCTGACGTCTCACGCGTGCTTAAAACTGGAGAATATTTCCAGGGGATGTGCGCATTGGATTGTGCGGGATTCGGAGACGCAGTAGAGGACGGTGGGTTACGTTCACAAAGTCACATATATGTAAGACAGCTGTTGTTTTGCACAAACGTTGTTCTTTAGAAAACAACGAATATATGAGTTTCAAATCGTTTATTAATTTGGTGCTGTGCCAGCGCGAACGATGTAGAATTCTGATGTTAGAGATTAATCGAACGTCGATCGAGGGAGGTTCTCATTTTTCTATAGTGATGAACGTTCATTGAAATATACCTGATCGTGAGGGTGAAGACAAGAACGCGATAGATCGCGTTCGACCACAGCGGTGAAATGTAAGCTTCATCCTTCAGGTGATGGCGTTTCCGTCTACTGTTAATCGCCACCTTGATATGAAACTAAATCGATTACAGTGACCAGATCGTAAGTTCAGAGAATACCAAAATCCCTTCCAGGATCCCGGCATCATTTGAGGATGGCAGAAATCGCCCACCATCACACAGGAATGATAGTGAAGGACCACCCAGGGTACATCATAATTTACCACCAAGGGAGCATGACGGACCACCGAAGCATCGTGAAGGTACTGCAAATAATTATCACAGGTTAATAACAACAACATTTTCGCCATCGATTAACTATTATAAGAATCATGCATGGTTATATATTTAGCCAGAACCAGCCAATTGGCAAAAAATCGTGTGCATAGGCGTTGCCACAATGTTATGGATGACTAGAAACTTATTGCGAGCTTAGTTATACCACGTATATTCATCCATTCACATCGATTTTGTTAAATTCTGTCTTGTCTTTCAAAAACCTGATAAAGCAAGGCATCGGTAGCAATCAATAGTGAGAGCTGAAATACATTTCCATGTGTGGGCCTAAATATGCGAATGCGAACGAATTTATCCGAAACTCACTAGAAAGGGCAACAATTGAAATAAACGCTGTAGCCGATACATAAATTCGTGTGAGACGATTACTCAATGGTTTATGAGCATGATCGAGATACGTTTCCCGGGATTATTAAAGTTGGCCACAATCTGGGATCAGGGATGATGTTCCGCTTCCCCAGAGATTTCGAAATAGTCCATTTTTTCATTAAAATTCAAGCAGATTCGGTTCTTAGATGCTCCTCTCTGTCGTTATCATAGCTGTCGTGCACCCGGATAAAATACCCCCACAAAATGAGTCATGAGACCAGGAGGCATATCGTGTCACAAACTTTAACAGAAATCACACGCGACAAAATGATGATAGGCAGTATGGTTGGACTATTGGCTGAGTAAGTGCACTCGTTATATTTTGAGTCATCGTCACCGTTACGTCATCGTTTTGAGAAAATGGCTAGACATAAATTGAGCCTTTGAAACATAACTGATTCGATGTTATACTTATTACAAACGTAGATTCGTGTGAGATGGTTTCTATATATTTTTATTAGCATGATCGAGAAACCAGACACGTTTCATAGAACTACTAAAGTTGGCCACAATCAGGGATCAGGGATGATGTTCCGCGTCCCCTGATATTTCGAAATAGCACATTTTTTCAATGTCGCTGAAGATTCGATTCTTAGATGCTCCTCTTTGTCGTTATCTTGGCTGTTCTCTGCGCCTCCGTGGCTTCATTCTTATTGGCGAGGAGACAGCGAAGAACGAGAATTCCCACAATGAGGAAGCCCATCGAACATCTATTCCGATGATCAAAAGGACTGGAATTTGTTAAGTTAACCAATCAAATAGGGTGAACAGTTAGCAAATCCAAACAATGAATGAGAGCTACATATGTATCCAGCGGAGATGTGGGCCAAGGCGAATGCGGACGAATTTGTTCAAACAATAATTCGAGAAAGCGCATTCTTGAAATAAACGCAAGAGCAGAAACATAGAATCCTGTGAGGCTATTTTTTATGTTTTTATGACCATGATCGAGAGACGAGATACGTTTCACGGGAGTATTAAAGTTGGTCACAATCAGGGATCAGGGATGATGTTCCGCAATTGCCCTTTTTTCATTACAAATCCACGCAGATTCGGTTCTTCGATGCTCCTCTCGGCCGTTCTTTTCGCTCTTCTTTTCGCCTCCGTGGCTTCATTCTTATCCACGAAACGTGGTTCTTACATTATTCATGAAAGGTAACTTGGTATAGAAAAATACTCACTCAGCTTCCTCTTCCCCCTCTGCTCAAAATGATGACGCCATAGTGGTGAAATGAGCACTTGCGCTGTGATTGTGTTGATTGTGATGGCGCATATGTCCATTTCACCATAGCGACGCAAATGTCCATGGCGCAGATATTTTTCACCAACTCACTCAATTTACTCTTCACCCTCGAGTGATCCTCTTCATTCTTTTCATTGTTGAGTGAATGCGCTGTTGTGGGTTCAATTAAGAAGAAAATGAGGAGAAGCATGAATTTCATCTCGATCACTTGAAGATCTTGGAAGAAGGAATACATAGGAGCCGGAAATATCTCTGCCTGAATTCATCACAGATCTTCTGACAGAGCGGAGCTGGAATGTATAGGGGGTGCCGCAGCACTTGTCACAGATCATAATGAAAATATGTTTACCAGACTATATCGAACCCGTTGATCACGATGGCATGCTTCATTTTGCATGAAAATGCCTCGTTGATTTTATATGCCCTGAGGGCATGTTTCATCATTTTCTCATTTTCAAGCGTTTTTCATGGCTATTTGAGTAGCGGAGATGTAGCAGCCACTAATAAGGACTATCCCCAACGCATTTTGAGCTATGGTTGTGTAGACAAAATTTCGAAATTTGGCACTTTTAAGATTTCAAACATTTTTTTCTCGAAAAGAATGCATTACAGGGGCATATATGACCCTGATATTCGGAATCTCCTCATCGAAATCAATATAGTAGAAGTTTTTCAGGTAAAAAATCGGATGCGTTTTTTGGGTATATACGTAGTGCGAAGACTTCGAAATTTTTTTAGTGGTTTTGCCGAACTGTGAAACATATGCCTGAAAGCAGTGAATGACCCCGATATCATTTAAAAATATCGGGGTCATCTAAAAATATCAGGGTCAAATAGAAATATCAGGGTCAAATAAAAATATCAGGATCAAATAAAAATATCAGGGTCATATGAAAATTTCATATGAAAATTAGGGTCATATCACATAGGGGTCCCAGCTGGGACTACGGTCACCGTATACAAAGTCGTTATTTTGTTGCTACAACAATAAAATTTATTCATCGCTCTCAAGGAAGAACTGGTGAGTACTCCAGGGCAATAAATGAATCTTCGGGTAAAGACTTTCCTACGAGCGATCGAGAGAAGAGAAGAGAACAATTGATTACACTCGTTTAGTGTGGATTGTAGTCGCAACCACTGACCCTGTGATTACGACTCAGTGAAAGACAAAATCAGTTTGAC
>JACMIF010004444.1:0-10921 GCA_014805445.1 Diplogasteroides magnus | reverse complement strand
GGTTAAAATGGCATTGCGAAATCATTTGCCATGACGTCAACACCCATTGATGGTAAACATGTGAGGACCTGCACATATTTATGCAACAGTTGTTTGGAAATGGAACACAGTGTCCTTCGAGATATTTCGTACAAAGTCTAACAAGTGTCATTACTTTTGGAACCATATATAAGTGTTTTTCATCGATTGTGATGTTTACGGTAGTGATCAGGGAAATCGTTACAGGAGAGACGTTCGTGACCCGCAAGATCACGCGCACCGTTGCCAAGATCGCACTGAGACAGCAGGAGTGCGTGGAATTGGGCAATCTGTCTGCCAAGAGAGATTGGGGACACGCAAGGGAGTATGTGGAGGTGAGAGCTACAGTAATATGTGGGGGACGGTATACTGTATTTCGTTGAGAAAACGAACCAAAACATTCCGTTTTCTCACTACATACTACGGATCAACTAGGCGAGTCAAGTCGATGAGATCGCTAAGAGGGGGTTCCGTTTGAAGTATGGGTGTGAATAACACGTTGCCTTTAGGCCATGTGGCGCATCCTGCAACACGACCACCCCGATGATTTCGTCATCGCCACGGGCGTCTTCACAAGTGTGCGCGAGTTCTGCCAGCTGGCCTTCCGAGAGGTCGGCATCGAGCTCGAGTGAGTTGACTGGAAAATTATGAGCTGGAGGCCTGGAAACAAAATCTGAAGAGGGTTTCTGATTGTAACATTTCAGATGGGAAGGAGAGGGTGTCGAAGAGGTCGGCAAGGAGAAGGGAACGGGAGTCGTCCGTGTCAAGGTCTGTTTCAATAGTGAATACTGACCAATGGGGGCCACGAAAATGATGGACACGTCATAACTAAGGGAGCAGGACTCGCCATTCACTGTTAAGGGAAGCCGCAAAGTTTACATTACACTTTAAGTGCTTTAAGAAGCTTTCTGAAAGTTGCCAAGTTCTTTCTTCAATGATATTTGACAATTTGGTGAACATGCTCAAATGGCGGTAAACATTTCCTTTAACGTGAATCACACAGCATTTACTACTGCGTAATGTAGGAATCTTTATGAGAGTGATCTTAAATATTTCGTGAATGCGTTCCAATTGCTTAATGGTCCTTATTAGCCTAATACGATGTGATACACTGATAAATGGAAATTGGTTGCAGGTGAACCCCAAGTACTACAGGCCGACGGAGGTCGAGGAGCTTCTGGGTGACCCCACCAAGGCCAAGGTGAGAAGGCCGTTTGAACACAAGGGCAGTCTGCATAGTTACCAGGGAGGTAAAGCGGCACTATTCCCGACACCGACTCCAGGGCGGCACTGTGTGCTGAATGAGTGTCGCCTCATATCATTGTGCCGGCACACCAAGAGCGGAACTCTGGTGTTTCGGAAATGGCATTTTGGGTTCACTCGAAAACGATTTTTTGGCTAGAGCCAACTTTGGTAATTCTAGCTTCAAAACGGCGAAAATAGATTTTTCGGACATTACTTTCCGGTAGATGGTCATTGGAGGCTCTACCACTGCTACGTTGTAATGCAGCATGAGCCCTTTCCATATGATATCTAATAACATTAATTTCGCCACCATTTTCCTAGAAGTTATGGTCACTGAAATCTTTTTCCCGTTTTCAACTAGTATTGGTCAATCGACTGCTGTGGCGTCATCAGAAGGAGTGACGTCACGACTCAAGTAGGGTAAGTAGGGGCAGACTAATAGTCCACTATGGTATAGGTAACAGGTACTTGAAATCAGTTTTCGTGGCTCTACAGCACGTGGAAACTTCTCGTATCCAATGTCACGACAAGCGACATGCCGCGACACCCGGAGTCGTTTTGCCTATTGTAATAGTTACCCAGTTGCCGATTAGCCTACTGTAGTTAGAAATCCCATGTTGATAGGACATAATTTTCTATAAATAGCCCAATTTGAATTATGAATGCTCATCCTGAATCAGTCTTCAACAGTTACCGTATTGCAGACGAAACTCGGCTGGGAGCCCAAGGTGACTCTGCCCGAACTTGTAAAGGAGATGGTCGCAGCTGATCTGGTACTCATGAAGGCCAATCCACTGGCCTAAGACGATTACGGAAGCCCAAGTGTAGTACTGTAGACACAATACAAGCAATGCGTCACCATTGTCTCTCATCTAACTACAGTAGTTACCCTCTGCCAGAGTACGGTAATTGACTTTATTTCGCGAAGTGTGCCCTTCATTAATGTCTCGTCTGTGATTACTCTCTGCATCAACGCTTTATTCTTTTGTGATGTAAGTTATACAATTGTGTTAATAATTTCTTTGAGTGCTAAGTTCTACGAAATATTTTTTGTTGCATGACTGCATGATATTAGTTTGGGGAGAAAGTCTTTGTATATTTTTAAAAAGTGATCTATCTTTGTTTAAAGAAGCTGCAAAGGCTCTTTCTGCACATAAAAAATCTCGAACTATGGATACCATGCTGATGCTGGAATATAATGAATAATGAATAAAAATCATAACTCCGTTGAAAATTCACTTTTGAAGCACAGCTTGACGCCACAGAATTTGCCAAAAAATACTCTTCAATAATTGCTAACGAAACTCGTCGTTCATCAGAATTCGTTCTTCGAACTTTTTTAAGCCGAAAGTCTGAGGGATACCTGTTTGGTACGATGTTTGTGCACACCTTGTTTGGCAGAAATTCGATTAGAATGAATATACTAGGTGGTTGATTGGCAATCGACCTCCTTTGGAGGGACGAACGACGACTTGTGAGGTAGATCTGTTCGCAGATGAAGTCGTATATGAGAAGGTTATCGTCCTTTTCAGACGAGTCAACCTCCTTGTCTGGAATCATTCGCCATTATATCCTACCTACAGCATTGATCAATGAATGTCTCCATTATATTTTGTGCATTCCTCGCTCTCCTCTTCATCTCACTACTGTCGATTCAGTACCCACAGTTTGAAACTACACGGCAATCCGATCTGTCACTTTCTGCGAAATTCTCACCACCTGAAACATCTCAAGAGAAAGATCAAGTTCTTCAGCAAGAAGCAAGAAGAATCGATCATTTTCAAGTAAACATCACAACATAACTATTGTTTTTTCTCAACCCCAACCTGTCATTCCTATGTAAGCGCTTATATTATGGTAATAAATTGGTCCCAACATCGAAATTTCCGACTTACGCTGTTTAGCGATTTGGCAGATTGCCAAAACCTTTGGCGTTCCCCAGTTCGAAATTTTTTCTATATATTCGAATTCGCTGGACTCCCAAGAGTGTTGCAAGAAACGAAAAATTCCAGCGAATTCGAAGATGACGCATTTGGCAACCTGCCAAATCGCTAAACAGCGTAAGTCGGAAATTTCGATGTTGGGACCAATTTATTACCATAACATTAGATGCGTGCGTTCGAATAATGAAATGAAAGCGAATGTAAGCGCTTACATTCCGACCCTACTAATAGTTAAGCCCATACAGATGATTCATCGCTCAAATTTTTATTTGAATTGTAAAGTTATTTATTCACAAAGACTTTGATTGAATCTGCACAATAATATGACACGGATTCATGGCCAGATGTAGAAAAGTGGTTTTCCTCCGTTCTTTGGTTGATTCTTGTAGAAGGCACTGCCTGTCGTTTGCTGGTAGAGGACGTCTGTAACTGATGATGATTACTAAGATTCTTATCATTCGTGTAAAGTGAGCTGAAAGGCAGCCTCTATATATTGAGCATGAAATCTATTCCAAATCTTGATTGATGGTCAGAGACACGACGAAATAACACACAAAGGGGAGAGTGCGTAGGACGAAATTGAGACAGGGTTCGTACTCAATATATCAGTTCAGTTTACTCGAATAATTGGAGCTCTATGTGATCTAAAGACGAAAAATATTACATCTAAAAATGGGCATTTGCACGTACTCACCTCCATTTCCGTTGTTTCTGTCCCAAGCGTTTATGGGAACAGTCGCCCCACAATCTCCTTTGTTCATAGCAACATATCCAGCAACTGTGGCATTCTGAACAAACAGGAGGTACAACCATTTACGAAATGCTCTTCCATTTCCCATGTGGCGCTTCATCTGCGATATTACCTCGAAAGTATGAACGAATGCGTATCCGGAATACTTGAAGCTGAGCAACTTCAGTTTGGCGAATCCTGCAAGACCAGTAGTAGCTTCTGAGTCAGGAGATCCACCTTAACCTGTTGGGCAAGTAGCTTTAGCAGCAGTTACCGCGGCGGTTGTGGGTATGACTACGCTGCCGATGTCGCCTGTAACAATGAATCAAGGGTGGAAAAGGTAAGCATTTCCGCTTTAGTAGGCGAGGGTGCGGTTCATTCTTTCGCAAGGCTTACTTATTTCGCAAGCATTGAGGTTTTCAGGAGTTGGTCAGAGAGCGAAGGGTGACCGAATTAACGTTGGGATTCACTCTGCGAAGACTCTTGTAATCTCAACCCCAGTCATACCGTTATAGGTGTATCCGATGTTCTTGCTTCCCAAGTGTTTGCGGCAAGCGGCGCTTTCGAAAGTGCAGTAGCCATGCATGTTCCTCGACTTGGAGAACCACTGCCTTAAATATTGCCCGAAAAATTCAATCCATTTAAAACCGGCAACTCACTGAAGCTTGGTCAGTGATGCTGAGGGGATAGTACCTCCGGCGGCAGGCGGAGCTGCTGAAGACATTCAATGCTATCGACTTAAAGGTACAGTCCGGGGCGCGATTTCAATCGCAAACTGACTTTAATCACGGTAGAATTTGAATTTGCAAAATCGGGAATAAGAAGTAAATTTGAAATTACGGCTTCCTAGCTCTGAATGTAATCTGCACCCTCTATTAGCCCAGATGAACATTCACCAATACTTACTTGTAGTTACTGCAAAAATGAGAGTAAAGCTCAATTGAAGGAGCTACCGTGTCTAAAATCAGTTTGCTATACTCGGCGCCCCGGAGTGTTCCTTTAATTGCTTACACAGAAGAATAAGACCATTTGCTGAAATAGATGAACATTCACCAATACTTACTTGTCGTTACTGCTATTGCATAGGCAACGAAGGGAAGAAGGAGAACAAAAGACTTCATGTTGAGTGAAGATGACTTCTTTGCACTCATTCAAGCTTATATATGGACATAGTGTATGTTGCATGAGAGCACAAGCACACAATACACAGACATTGTGCTTTCGACTGTCCTTCCATTCTTGGGCTTGATATCGCCATGGCGAGAGAGACGGATGGATCAGACGGGAACCATGGCAGACAATAGTCCGTGGGAGGATGAGATGATAGAAAAGGCTTTGTTTGAAGAGAAGAGAACATCCGATGCATGTTTCTGCACCTCGAATGCACCGAACGAGTATGACATACAGATATTTCAGGACGCGGAGTGCATGTGATCCCATGTCAACGGACGATCTTGATTACTCAACAACTCATTTGCCTAGAAATATCAAGAACTCTATGAATATCTCTTCAAACTTTGGCTAAGTTTTTGGTTATCAAGAGTAAAAATTCTCGTGACAATTGCCTATTAAGAGCACGAATTGTAGTGGAAAAAGATGGTTCATCACAGGGTGAAAGAGCCTCTTTGACATATCGTGTCAAGTTTACCATTGTGACGCAAGAACAACAACAACAAGCAACAAGCTCAAAGGAACAAAACACAAAATGGCCGATATTCTTTAAGACTTGCATAATCTTCAGGCAACTTCATGAAGCAGAATTCGTTCGAGTGCACTTCTCCCAATGCCAAATACTTCACTGACAGCACGACAAAGTTTATTGACCCTTCTAATCCCTTAAAAAGTCACATTGAGGATCTGCTCAACTTATTAATCCCATCCGAACTGTTTCGTATAATCCCATTTTATTATAAATAGTACAGGTGAAACATATCCGAAAGCACACGTGGAGATCGCAAACGACGAAATAGCGTATAAAAATGACAGTGACGGTCGGTCAAAAAACGTAATGACGTAAAACGTAATACTAAAGAGCCTACTAACAGTCATAACAGTTCAGGTAGATTGCATAATACTGTCGGCATTTCGATATTCTCTACTCATATGGAGGTCTGATTCCAACGCCCTTCGTACTCGTGTCATATTCTAGAGGAATCCACTCCTTCGGGAAGAAATCGTCCGGTCTGAACTGATAAATGATGCTTCTGCTGATTGAATAAGTGACCTGAATGCTTTCTTAAATCCATTTGGCCTTGAGAAGACAGTGTTGTAAAATACTTGTTGTCCCTTTAACAAGAAGGACGACCACCATCCGAAAGTAGAGGCAGAGGCTGTAGAGTAATGGAAAATGGGAGGTGAGAGAGAGGAGGGACAATGGTTGGCAGTTTGACTATTAGGTTGGTGCATAAGTAATGATCCCTTCTTTTTCACATCGATTATCTCCCGGTATATTGTAGCCAGCCAGACGACGGCTGATTTTTTTTCTTCACCCAAATTCCAATATTCGAGGAGTTACAGCGGAAATAGTGGAAAAAACCGAAAACTTTTCTGCGTGCAGCTAGGACCTCGTGCTTCCTCCAGTTGGCGGGTAATGGCAGGAGTATTAAAACTTTTTATGGGAATCCCTGAAAAATCAAAACGGGGTATGTTATTAATGTTTTTGTCAAAAAAATCATACCGGTATACCCCGAAAAACAACATTTTTGAATACTGTGGCCGTATTTCAAACCGTAAATGGTGCATCTGTGGTAGTTTTAATACTCCTGCTATTACCCGCCAAATGGGAGTAGCGCGAGGTCATAGCTGCACGCAGACAAGTTTTCGGTTTTTTCCACTATTTCCGCTGTAACTCCGCGAATATTGAAATTTGGGCGAAGAAAAAAATCTGTGTTATCTGCCGTCTGGCTGACTATAATTTACCGTTGAGAGCTTCGAGGTCGCTTTTTTGCCTTAGCCAGGGTGATGCAAAATGCACCGTGGAGGTGAAAAAGCGCGCGAGTAGGCCAAATTCGAAAAATCGCGCCGCGGCCCATTAATGCCGCAGAAGCTGATGATGGTGGCAGCTAGTGAGGACTTGTGTGCGGAGTCTAATGATAATTACGGGGAATGGCTAATATCAGATTGTACGAAGATAATCGATGTGAAAAAGAAGGGATCATTACATATGCACCAACCTAATACTTTATGGGTTATGTTTCACATAGAGTGCATCTTCAAATATATAGTTGCCTTGAAACATAACCAATAAAGTAGTCAAACTGACAACCATGGGAGGGACGAACCTGTCTGAATAAAAGAGTCACAGTAAAGGTAACTGAAGTACCATAGGACTGCAGGAGAAGGAGCTCCCTTGGCTGATGCTATTACATGGGCGAATCTTCAACAAAAACAATGGGAAGACTCATTGGTTCTCATACGTTTCATTTGATGAGAAGAGTTGTTCCATCCACTTCTGGTCCTCTCCGAAGACAATCACCAATGGAATCTTGCTCTTCTTCTTCTCTCTGACTATAGCGTTACCGTATCATCGGAAATACACAGATGTGACCTCTCTTGAGAAGTTGAACTGCGGATCGAGTGAATTCGTTTGTAGACCATGCGTGCACTGCTGACACCTTCACTCAATGAACTCACTGTCCTTCCATCCAACTTCTTCCTACCTTAAAATTGGTTCTCCTTGTGTGGACGCAGATCCTGTACAGATTAGGATGAGAAACACATGAAAAGATTCTTTGTATACTTGTGATCTGCCTTTTTGAGAGTCGCTTCATCCACAATTCTTCCCTTCGTCCACTTGATTGAGTCTTCAGAGAGCCTTAGAAGATTTCGAATGTCTTGAAGGGAAAGAGAAGAGAAGTACTTGAAGCTCTGAAACGGAAAATATTGTTCCTAAAGCGAGCTCCGCATAATAGTTGGGGATGGGGTGGCACAACTCCAACTTTCGTTTTACTGTGCCACCCTCCTGACGAGTCCCCTCCGGTCTTACACGGAACTTGTTTTAAACGCTCATAAAATGTAGATACTTGAGTGAGTGAAGAGAATCGGAGATTGACGATATTATCATTTGCATGAGTTGAGAAGAGTGTAGTGATATTGGTGTAAACGCAACACGAGCTGCTTATCGCTGCTACAGGCAATTCACTCGAGTTCTAAAGGGCAATCAATGGGAGGAGAGGGATGAAGAGATCAAGAAACCACTGAAGGGACTGTATGCACTCCATCAAACAAGTGGGGGAAGACCTTGACTATCTTCAGAATCTTCTTCGAATCCTCAGCTGTCATCAGTGCAGTTCTGAAGGAGTCTGTGCATTCTTCTCACAGCGTAGCGGAACATGAAAAAATCGCATGAATATCGCGCAGTTTTGTGAAACCACGACGCGTCCCATAATGACTTCAATGAGACGCGTCGCGGTTTCACGAGTGTGCGCGATATGCATGCGCTGCAAAATTCCCCCTTGTTTCAGGTTCCGATACGCTGTGCTTCTTATCAAACATACACCTGACCTGTTGAGAGAGCGTGCAATTCCAAGGAAGGAAACGATCTGAAACACCAGATTGCCAACTCCATTCTTCTCTGCAGTTGTTCGCAACATGATGGAGGAGTGTAGATAACTGAGACTGAGCTGTAGCTTGAAGAGACTAGAGTTTAGACGAATTGGGTAGGGAGATCAGGCAAAAGAGCTGGGAGAATTATGAGGGAATTAGACGACAAGAAAGCGCACTTCTGTTCACTTTCCTTACCCTAGAGTACGAACCTTTTCCTTCCAGTTCCCCCATCGGAAGTGGTTTTGTAGAACTCGTAGAGTCGGAACAGAGTGAATATCGACAAGATTAGAATGAACGGAAGCAACTTGGACATGCCTCCTTCAGAAGAACTTCGATCACTGAAGACAACGCCTCTCCATGAATCTTCACTCCGATTAGGGCGGGTGCGATGGGAATTGACTGTTGGACGAGATAAGGAGAAACGAGAGTGCGGCTATTAATTCCTGCCTTTCTCATTTTCCTTCCCTCATTCAGAGTGACCGGATAGAAAATAACTATATGAATTCCTGGTATAATCCTATCGCGCCCACCCCAACTCCAACTATAAAAGGCGATGAATAGTATAGGATGTTTGCTTTTACTCATAGGCTATAAGTACGCTCCAAGCCACCACGGACTGAGGACGGAGTAGGTTTAAATACCCGATGGGCGGCGAGTTCTGGATGTCTGCTCTGATTTTCCCGGAATATGAACAAAACGTATGACCATGGACTTCTCGTAGTCAAAATGCAGTGCTCTCAGAATTTTTTAAACTTAAACCCTCTTCGGTCTGACAAAGGAGGGTCGTTTGTCTTGATGGTATCAATAACATAGCAATAGTTACGCCCACTTTACTCTTGACTGTCCTCATCACAACAGCCCCCACTCGTAAATGAATTGAGACACTTATCATATTCGAACGAGGGATTTGACAGAAGAGCTCAGTCAAACCACTCTCCAATAAAGTGAATACCATCATAAATCATTACAGCTTTATTCTTGTCTTGCTTCATTTCGCTACAAATTGCTACGTATTTGCCACGTCATATTCCGCGAGGGCTCACTCACAGCGTAAACCATTTCTGGAAGCATAACGTAATGAAAGGACATTTAAAAATACTAACAAGACAAGATGAGATCACAGAAGTGAAGCACGCGGTTACAATTTTTCGTTCTTTAGTAGCCTCCTAATCCTGCCATCATACTCTCCTCAGACTGTCTTTGCTTGGTTTGCAAGGGTTTTGCGAATCTGAAGAGAAGATTAATCCCAAACGTATCTGTGACGTAGCTAGTAGCTTGAAACAGCGTATAGCCCATTTCATCATACCTGTGTTCACCTTTGCCATAAAAGGTGGGCCATATTCCGCCATCTTTGCCAGAGTCACATGCTCAGTTCGACTCAGTTCCTTGATCTCGAAAATCCTTCAGTTTTGCAAGTCGTTGTATTTTTGCAATACGCCGACCTGCCGCCATGGCTTTGTACAGGAATCAGTGTTAATTTTCGATTGGTGTATTTTGTGATTGTATTATCCGAAAATTTGGGAGGCCAGAAAGGCCATTTGCCGTTTCGTCTGCCAAACTCGACATCCCGATAGTTGGGCAATTTCTCATCTCTCTCCTGACTGTAAAGTTCTGTGTACAATTTTATTGTATAAATTCACTCGAATAAAAATTGAATGCATGCAACTTAATGCGTTAAACAATAGACAATTGCCGCTAACAATGAGCAGAGAAGATATGAGAATGATCTTATGCAATCAATTACGATACGCCCCCACTAGATGAGAATGCGAAGATCCAATCCTGAACGGTCCGATGCCCATTTTAAATGAGGAGTGAAGTGTCCTTCGGAATTGGGAGACACACATCATCACTTATATGACGTCCGTTATCTCAAAGTGATGGTTAAAAATATATATATGAGGCCAGTCACGTAAGTAGCAACACACCAGTGGCCAAACTGGACTAGGCCGCTAAATCTGCTGAAACGCAAATATGCCACTCTAGTACGGTCCCTTAGAACCCCTGAGAAGTATGAAGACTCAATTCGGCCTCATCTTCGAGAACGGAGGCGGAAAAGTTGCGACATTTGGCACTGCCATCCCAGCTGCGGCAAATTTCGCATGTCACTAAAGGCTTCAAAATAAAGATTTTACGATCCGGTCTTTTTCATCATGCTGATCGTGAGGCGTTCATGTTATATCATTACTATGTTCAGATTATTTTCAGGATTTCATATTTTAAGAGCCAACCTTCGATTTTTGCAGTTCTTCTTGTAGGTGGAAACCGAGTCATTTACGCAGGATGCGAAAGAATCAGCCGAATGCAGTGCGAGGAGAGGATTCGAACGATATGCAAACGAAAAAAATACGTGTCCTCGTTTTTGAGAAAAGTCGACCTTTGTGAAATCACCGAAGTCATTCAAAAGATTGCATCCAAAAGCCGTTGGTTCAATTCCCTC
>JACMIF010004442.1:0-12316 GCA_014805445.1 Diplogasteroides magnus | reverse complement strand
TCACTCGCAATCGATTTAATGTATCATTAATTTGCAGTAATTTTACGTAATTTTCAATATGCATTTCTGATTGTTTTTGGTACTCTGATAAAGTGTTTCCTAAAGTGCTGTTCGGTGATAATGTTAATTATCTGGTCGTTCTTTCCAGATACGCTACGTCTATTTTGTTTTGTTTTGGTTGAAAAATAATGTACCCTGATTTGCTTCTGACTGCTGGAAACTGCATTGTTCAGAGTTCCAAAAATTTGCTATGTTCATTTTTTTGTTCGAATGGCTTGGGGAATATTCTGTATTATATGAATTGGTTTGTTTTTCAGATGAATAATCGACCGAATTTTTCCTATTCGTTTCCAAATAGTCACCCTCAAGACTTTGTGATTCCACACTCCATGGTAAGTGTTCGAAAAATGCAATTATGCTCGAGCATTGTTAGGTCTGTAGTCGATTAGGATTAACATTTTTCTTCGTTGGGTTAAGCCGCGTCTAAGTATATAGTAGTTTGGTATCTAAAATAATTTTGTGAGGTCCCCAAATTATGCTGCTGATTTTTAGAACTTGCTTTGTTCTCCGTTACAAATCCGAGATCGTGCTCATCACTGGTCACGATCATCAATTTCCAGGATGGTCTCACTGATATGGTGATGATGATGCGAGGGGAAATGGACACTCTACAGGGAAATATGAGAAATCAGGTTGGTCTTTAACCGCAACGCGTGACACAATGCGTTGCGGTTGGTTATTTTTATCATGGACTTTATTTAAGGAAGATCTAAATCGCAGTCTCTCTGACAAGTTGAGGAAGGTGGAAAAGAACAATGAGATGCAACAGGAAACGTTCGTCTTGATGATGGATCTTATACAATAATGTTCATTTGAGAATCTTGCACCTAGAAAGGGAATTGATGCGGAGTCGACGGTCCGAAGAAGAGCGGGAGTCAAGGGAATCGAGTAGCAGAGTGGAAAGGGACAAGGAGAGAGACAGAGATGAGAGGGACTGGAATAGAGACGATGTGGATGAGAGGAGGAAGAGGTTCGTCTAGCTCTTGCAATTCAAGACTATTTACTGGAAACAAATGACTTATTAATTTAGCAGACTTCATATTTGTGGAAATGCAAGCATTTAGGTGTGAAACCGTTACAGTAACCGTAAGGCATTATTCTTTAATTTTTAGACACTGCTCTCGTTCAAATTCCGTGACTCGCTATAAAAGGCCGCGCAGTACAGAAAGGAACGGACCGAAGGAAGACCAAGTGGCAGTCATGGAAGTGAATTTGCCCCTGCCTCAATCCACTCCATTGGCGCTGCCATCAACTACTGTAGACGTCCAGAGCCGTCCCGCCTCCATTATTCACCATGATATTGTGAGTATTTCTATCGTTGTCTATTTAATTTTCGTACAATAAAATCTTGAGGTCATGGGAAAATGCCAAATTCAATTTTCCAAATGGGCAAAGACAGGCGCTAAGAAGTTTTTTTTATTGGAGACGTTCTTTTTGTGGTACAATGCTGTAAATCATTACTGTTACAGGTGTTTGGCCATCCATCCACACCCGATCCCACTCCCACACCCGATCCCACTCCCGAAGAAGTTCCTATGGTGACTGTTCCAGTTGTCAAAGGAGAACCAATCGATGAAGATACGCCCTCTTCGACTGATGCGACTGCTTCCAACATCAAACCCGAACCAGTCTCTACGCCTACTCTCCCTGTGGCGAATATCTCCACGATCAAAACTGCACCACCAGACACTGAAGACACACCTACTATTCTTGACGCGAATGCTTCTGTTGGTCTCAAGTCCAGTGATGTTTCATCAAAGACCAACCCTTCTATTGTTACTTCCCTTCCTTCACCCGTTGCTCCTCCGCCGATTTCATTGAATGTCGTTCCAAAAGAGGAGAAGGAGGAACAGCCGACACCCAGCAGCAACAAGGTTTCACAGGTGAGGAGGATGAAAATATTTTCAATTGGTATGTTAAAGAACTTTGAAAATGACCAACTCGTTAGTATCATCCATAATTAGGGACCGCAAACGCGCGAATTGTTTTTCTTCCCGGCGAAATTATCTCACTATCAGTATAATAAGTATTATAAAAGTTGCGAGACAACCGCTGATCATGCGGCCTTTATTTACGTCCAACCAACAAATATCAAGTTAATAATTTGCTTAGACATCTCTCAATGTTCTAGAAAAATACCTTTTCTACACAAGAGTTGCCATTATACGACCGATTACCGTTGCAGACATGTACAGAGAGTGGTGCTGGACTGAAGAAGCCCAAAGTTGAAATTGATGATGCAGTGGAGATAATCGAGTACAAAAGTAAGACCGCTAAGGGGAGGAGTTGTGGGATGATTTGACGTGCGTGGCCGACAGCAATGAATTGCGCTGACCGTGCGTGTTTGAGTAGCGCGATTTAACTATAAGAGTGATTTCCGTTACAGACAGGGACGTGCCGATCAACGGAATACCTGAGCGGACTCGGGCCGTTGCGCAGTGGGTTTTACCAGCTTTTTCCGAAAGTCTGCTCGTGTTCTTTGATCTATCTAAAGCTCTAGCATTTCTCCAAAAAGGTTTTTCTCTGACCAACCTATATGAAGTCGGATCCTAGAGTGTCCTCTAATTATCCATGCAAATTCCAAGGCCATAGCCTGTATCATAGCCTATATGGCCCATAGGCTAGCACTTGAACAGAGCGAGATTTTGCAATGAAGCGGCGCCCAACAAGCACATAAAAAGGCATCGTGACTTTAACGGATTCTTCGACCGAATATTCAACTCTTATAAACTGTAAGTGCAGTTTCATAGTGCTGGCTTTGCTGTGTTCTTCTGCCAAGGGAATATTAATATGAAAATTTCTACGAGAACAGGAAAGCTAATTGAGAGAAAGGCTAATTGAGAGCCAGTGCAAACGCGCGGATTCAAAAAAGACAATTGTATTTACGCAGTTGTGCTTTCCTTTTCGTTGAATGGCTTCCAGTTGCATTTTTCCTTCCGTCATTGACTCCGTAAAATTTTAAAGGCCTCAAAGTTATAACAAAAGCAGTGTTAGAAAGTTTTCAAAACAACGGAAAATCGGTGAAAATCGGTTCAATGGGGAAAGTTTGCTTTTTTTCTTACAGTTAACATTTTTGGGTAGGCAAATCGCGCCAAATCCTTCCCAGCATATTCGGTCGAGGGATCCTTCAACGCATCAGAACTTTGTCCCCAATGAAGCTCTGTGATTTTTTAAGCGTGCCTTCGATTATCGTAAGAGACGGAGTGTTTCGCGCCCCAGTCGTTATTGCTGTGGCCATTCTAAAGGCACTCCCCGAATTCGCCGGATACAAGATTGAGAGGTTCTGATCTTTTCCTGTCAATTACCCATATCCTGGATATAAGACGCCTTCTGATATATTTCCGCGAAATCGTCCACTTCTGCATTTCAAACAAAGGTCGAGAGAGCGCAGAAAACGCGCGTAATGTGCTCTCTTTTTCGACGCTCGCTCGTCTGGCGAAATGCCGAGGTGATCCTTCACATAAATGTAGCGAAAATTTATCTGTAGGCATCTCGATTAAAAGGTTTCAAAAACATTTAACCAAAAGATTTTTCAGGATCTCCGATGTTGGCCTACGTGACCCGTCGCCTCCAGACATTGTCATCGGTGTTGGAGGTACATTTTTAGCCACATGTTATAGAGCGCTGATTTTGAGAGCAAAATATTGGCCATGCCTGAAATTTTTAGCGGTATCCATAGACTTTTTCCTATATAATCATTCTCCCATACCATTTCCTTCATGCGCGATTAGCTTTGACATTCAATGATAGCGATTATTCATTTTCTTTTGTGGCAAAACTGTGAAAGAACTAGTTACGCTGACATTTTCTTGTTTCGGCAAACGTAACTCACTTTTAATCCTGCTCGTTCGGCTCGGTTATATTGAGTGCATTCAGACACATTCGATCTGTCGCGTCTTCGATTTGATCATCACCAGTGTGCATTCCAGAATAAAAGGTTTCAATCGATTACCGGGGATGAGTGGAAGAATTTCAAGTCTGCAGGTTTTTAGTTGCTCTCTGCTTATGAATAAAGCAATATTTGAGGCCTGATGTACTGGTACCGCGGATACGAACTCATCAAACATCTTCTAGCTGAAGACGTTAGCTTTTCTTCTTGTTTTTTTCATATGTAGGAATAACGAAAATATTTTGATTTGCTGCTGATGCCCGGATCCTTGTGCGTTGTAGGCTACTGTAGTATAATATCCTGCTACAGTAACTCTACTAGTGGAGTACTACCGTAATCCTACAGTCACCTACTTTAGATTACAATAGCCGACGTTAACATACAGTAATCAACCATACCGACAGACTATGTAGGCTACAGTAACCTACAATACTGTAGGGTCCGGACATCTGCAGAAGTTCTTACAAAAACTCAAGAGTATTTTCTTTTTTTACAGGGCAATGACGTAGTTCTTGCTAAGAGAATTTATCGCGATGTCTACTACTTGTTGATCAAGAATATTGATGGGTTCTATCCAACCAAGGCTGCGTATGTCTTGTTTTGTTCTAAAAATACAATTTTGTTCTTCGAAAATAGATTTCGAGTGAGTGGTGCCCTCTATGATCGTTGCGCCAGATTCACTGGATCAGATAAGAATGCGGCTGGAATGTATCAGGGGTGTGTTCCATATTTATATTTAAACACTTCTTCATTGTTGTGCGGCGATATGAAGTCGATTTCTACTTGCGAAAGAGTCAGTATTATGTTTTTGTCATCTAGATACTGCCCGGGAAAATTATGCAATTCCTTAGATTTCTCGAGGCCGTCAAATTGGCTGATCACGAGTTGAGGAATGTGGTCAACTTTCTTCATAAGGTATTTTTCTTCACAGGGCATTTTTTTATCCATAGTTTCATTTAAAAAATTATTAAGTAATTGCAGAAGGTTTGGATTCTTCCTCCGATCATTTCTATTGAAACTGACGATCAGAAAGATGTGCCTTATTCTGTGAGTTTTTTGCAAGACATTTCCATGCATATATGGGCACGATCGTGATAAAATCACGATACCATCCTGCATAGAGAAAATTTCCATTTTCTTGTACTAGAATTAAAGCGAATTTCGTTGTGACCATCCCTGCAAATGGTAGTTACCACCTATTTTTCACGAACCCTACTCATGTAAGCTTGCTGTGTATGGTAAATTAACCACTGCAAATGAACTTATTGTTTAATGCTGGAGTGCATTTTTCTTTTCTTCCAGGCAAACGTTCCTGTAGTGTCCAACGTCACCATCACTCGATTTTCTCGCTTCATCCTTGTGCTAGATCCCACTATTGATGCCGCAACGGCCCTTTCATGCTTCCTTTTGACGCGAATGGATGCCTACAAGGATTGTGAAATCATGAGGTAGGCAGATGAGAAAGGATTATGTACATACGCTCCGTTTAAGACCATGAAAGGGGGTGACACAGTGAAATCAATTTTGTCCAAAAATTAAGTGCCTTTGGGATGTGAAGTGCATCCCGCCGCTAGGTAGTTCACAGAAAAAATTCTAAATTTTTGGACAGCACTGCCCCTAATCCCCCCCCTTACCGCTCTTACACGGAACTCCTTTTTTTAAATAACAGGATGACGAATCTTGATGATCTTGGGACGTGATTTATATGTTGCGTCATTTCCATTTCGTGTTCAATCAGGCTGAAGCACTCATATATGTGGAAGGAGCTATGAAGGAGATGTTTATGGATCAATTCAAGCATTTTGTAATGAATAAAACGCCTTACTCTGACGGGTACGCAATTTTATCTTTTTCATATCTATATAGGGTTAATTTTATATAAGTTTATGAAACAACGTATCTCGCATATAAACTGCCAACCCTATCACTCAGGCCGTCGTTCATTGATGGTATTTGGCATCGTATTGATAGACTGAACAACAGTGAGGGAGAAAAGACATCGAATGAGAGGTCCTTCGAACCGAAAATGAATTTAATAAAAATCAATATTTGAAGATTTGCCATGGTGGTTGATTTGATGGGCGCTGAATTCTTCGAGCAAATCGACATCATCTACAAGGTATTTCTATTTAATACTTTAACATATAAGTCTCATAACATAACATTTAAGTCGCATTTTGATATGATGTTCATTTGTAGCGTCGTTGGCCTATGCTGCGATTGGTAGTTGATGCGATTGAGAAGGCACTCTATGTAAGAAGCTGATGAAGAAGCTTACTTTTCAAATTTAATTATCCAATTAAACTTATAATTGCATATGCCCAATTATTCAGGATACTGGCCGTAAAGACGTCATAATTTTGGCAAAAAGCAGACATTGGATCGAAAATTTCTTTTATTACGAGGTATCTATATATGAATGAGTTGTGTTTATTGTGTGTTCAAACACAAGGGCAATTTATCTTGTTAAGGAATGGGCCTTGGATAGGGATGGGACTGAGAGTGTGTGAGGGACATGTCTTCTTTTATACGGGCGTTCCTCGGCTCGCGCTGTAGAAAGACCAACACAACTTGCTGAGCGTACGAGAACGAATTAGAGCCAAAAATAGAGAGAGAGATTAGACAGAAATCAATAGTTGAGTGTCGCAGAGTGTGTTATCCCAACTGAAAGCGTGTCAAAAATTCTTGTCATTCTTCAGAACAAGAATCCGGAAGTGAAGGCTCTGAATATTGTAATGTGTGTCTTCCATGACGTGGGAGACGAAACTTGGGTCGCCCAGGCCGTTCCCATCTCACACAAGCAAATGATGATTCCCAGGTATCCTGTTAGCCATATGTATCAGTTGAAAATCATATTAAAACATATTTAAATTTTCGTCAAGTGAACACTTGCTGTGCATTTTGTTACTTATGGAAATGGTGTGTGATTCAATTATTATAGAGTGCAGATTCCTCTTGACATGAAGGGAAGCAGCGGAGTGCATGGATGTAATTTCGTGCACCCACGTGGTTATATTGCAAAGTGTGACACGAAGGAGAGTGCCATTCAGGTATTTTTCCGAATTTATTTAAACTATTTTCCTGTTATAACAGTTCATTTTACTGTTGTGAATATGCGCAATTTCTTTTAAGAAAAAAATAATTTTAATCACAGACGTCATGTTTTTATATTTATCATTTAAGGTAGCTGTTCGGACCGCGGAGATTGCCAAGACTGTCGCCGCCGCTACGAATAGAGTATATGTCAACTGTCTCCGCCGCTTCTACTAGTATATATAATGTATTCATGAGTTGGGCCACTTAATGTCTCTCACTGATTTATCAGCTTAGTTATTCATTTTCTGTTTTACTCTTGTTACATGTTTTGTACATTTAGAAGTCATTGGAATTAATCAGAAGTTATGTTTCGAGATTTGAGATAGCTTCTTATGCACTATTTATTCGGATAAATTATGTTCTCATCTATGCTATACTTCCGTATAATGAATACGCCGTTTTCTTCGGTGCGATATTGTGCAAACTACTTTTTCTACATATTATCTCCTAATATTTAGCTGAAAACTATTTAGACAGTCTTTCGAACTGCTGTAAACTGCACTGCGGAACACCCAAGCCAAAATCTGTCCGCGCGCTATGCATGTCTGCGCTCTCGCCGTTTTGCGCAAAATGGTCTTTCGCGCTCATTTTCGTTATTAGCTAATATTTTGGAATATTATTTTTTACGATTGTCGGTCACTGCTCTAGTTGGGGCGAATTTATTAAGCTATGGCCGCGCTTTAAAAATAATTAATTTTAGAGAAATGGCCTAAAGTTTTATTTCCGCGTTTTCGAAAACAGAAAGAAACTTCGAAACTTGTTGCCAGATGCACATCATATGCCGTCACGCACCCCAACTACGGTGTTTCCGAAATGCGGGAAAAGCGTTTGAACGACTTGGCAGCATGCCAGAAAAGGCGCGACACGCAGAGTTTTTCCCGTTTCCCCCGCCCGCGCGTTACGTAGTGAACTGCGTTGTTCAGAGTTCCAAAAATTTGCTCTGTTCATTTCTTGTTCGAATGTCTTGGGAATAGTTCTGTATTACATAAATTGGTTAGTTTTTCAGATGAATAATCGACCGAATTTTCCCAATTCGTTTCCAAATAATCGCCTACAAGACTTTGTGGTTCCACCCTCCATGGTAAGTGTTCTCACAACAAATTTAAGCTTCGATTGGGGAATTAAGAGCTCAACAACTTAGATGTCAGTAATGCTGAGTAGAAAAATGCAATTATGCTTGAGCATTGTTAGGTCTGCAGTTTGATAACAAATATGGCTTTGTGAGGTCCCCAAATTACGCTGCTTATTTTTAAAAATTTTCTTTGTTCTTGAAAAATTCGAGATCATGCTCATCACTGGTCACGATCAGCAATTTGCAGGAAGGCCTCAGTAGTATGGTGATGATGATGCGAGCGGAACTGGACACTCTACAGGGAAGTATGAGAGGTCAGGTGAACAGTCTACAGGGAAGAATGAGAACTCAGGTTGGTCTTTAACCGCAACGCGAGGCACAATGCGTTGCGGCTGGGAATTTTTTTACTGTTGACTTTATTTAAGGAAGATCTAAATCGCAGTCTCTATGACAAGCTGAGGAAGGTGGAAAAGGACAACGAGATGCAACAGGAAAAGTTCGTCTTGATGATCGATGGGTGTATTACATTTTGGAACTTTCACATGGTAACCAGACATTCGGGAACCGGCATCTGGGAACCGTGAATGAATCCAGACTTTGGGAATCGGCAATCTAGTATATTGACCTTGGAGATTAACAATGAAACAGTTGCCACTTCGGTAGAATTTAATAACAATGAAAAGTGGCTGTGAAAGTTCCAAAATGTCACACGCCCTGATGGATCTTACACAATAATGTTCAGAATCTTGCATCTGGAAAGGGAATTGATGCGGAGTCGACGGTGTGAAGAAGAGCGGGAGTCAAGGGAATCGAGCAGCAGAGAGGAAAGGGACAAGGATAGCGACAGAGATGAGAGGGACTGGAGTAGAGATGATGTGGATGAGAGGAGGAAGAGGTTTGTCTAGCTCTTGCAATTCAACATTATTTACCGGATAAAATAACATTAATTAAGCAGAGACAAACCGTCACAGTAGCAGTAAGGCATTCTTTTTTAGACACCGCTCTCGCTCACATTCCGTGACTCGCTATAAAAGGCCGCGCAGTACAGAAAGGAACGGACCGAAGGAAGACCAAGTGGCAGTCACGGAAGCGAATTTGCCCCTACCTCAATCCACTCAATTGGCGCTGCCATCAAGTACTGTAGACGTCCAAAGCCGTGCCACGTCCATCATTCCCCCTATTATCGTGAGTATTTGTATCGTTGTCTATTTAATTTTCACACAACAAAATCTTGATTTCATGAGAAAATACCAACTTCAATTTCAAAATAGACAAAGGCGGGCACTAAGAAATTTCGGGATTCATGAAAGTCCTCCGAGAAACCAGTGCCCCAACAACTACTACGAGATAACAACAAGAGTATAGACGCGGATGAAATACTAGTGTTGGGGAACTGGAGAAGTGACGTTTTGGAACTCACGTTTTGGATCTCGGGAACTAGCATGTATCCAAATTTTATTGTGTTACTAAAGACGTACTTTTTGTGGTACAATACTGTAAATCATTGCTGTTACAGGTGTTTGGCCATCCATCAACACCCAAGTCCACTCCCCGAACATTTCCAATGGTACCTGAAACGACTACCACCATTGGTCTAAAGGACGAGACATTGCTAACTGCCTCTGAAGCCAAGCTCCAGGCACCTCCTACTACTACAGTGTCTGCTTCCGTTGTCAAAGGAGAACCAATAGCTGAAGATACGCCCTCTTCGACTGATGTGACTGCTATCAACATCACAGCTGAACCGGTCTATGGAGATATTGAGGCGAATGCTTCTGTTGGTCTCAAGTCCAGTGATGTTTCATCAAAGACCAAGCCTTCTATTGTTGCTTCCTTTCCCTCCTCCGTTGCTCCTCCGCCGATTTCATTGAATGTCGTTCCAAAAGAGGAGAAGGAGGAACAGCCGACACCCAGCAGCAACAAAGTTTCACAGGTGAGGAGGATGAAAATATTTTCAATTGGTATGTTAAAGTACTTTGAAAATGGTCAATTCGTTAATATCATCCATAATTAGCGACCGCAAACGTGCGAATTGTTCTTCTTCCCGGCGAAATTATCTCACTATCAGTATAATAAGTATTATAAAAGTTGCGAGACAACCGCTGAGCATGCGAACTTTATTTATGTCCAACCAACAAATATCAAGCTAATAATTTGCTTAGGCATCTCTCAATGAACTAAAAAAATACAAAATAAAAAAATTTAAAAAATAAAAAAATACAAAATACCTTTTCTTCACAAGAGTTGCCAATATACGACCGATTACCGTTGCAGACATGTACAGAGAGTAGTGCTGGACTGAAGAAGCCCAAAGTTGAAGTTGATGATGCAGTGGAGATAATCGACCCTAAAAGTAAGTCCGCTAAGGGGAGGAGTTGTGGGATGATTAGGGCAACGACCGATTTGACTATAAGAGTGATTTCAGTTACAGACAGGGACGTGCCTATCAACGGAGGACATGAGAGGACACCGACCCGTGCACAGTGGCTTTTCCCAGCCTTTTCTGAAAGTCTTTATTTTTTTAGCACGCCTTCGATTATCGTAAGAGACGGAATGTTTCGCGCCCCAGTCGTTATTGCTGTGGCCATTCTAAAGGCACTCCCCGAATTCGCCGGATACAAGATTGAGAGGTTCTGATTTTACCCTGTCAATTACTGATATCTTGGATATAATACGCCTTCTGATATATCTCCGCGAAATCGTCCACTTCGGCATTTCACAGAACGAGAGAGCGCTGAAAACGCGCGCGATTGGTTTTGTTGTTGTTTTTTTCACGCTCGCTCCTGCGAAATGCCGGGACATTCCAAAATTATTTGAAGGCGCCTTATATCGTTCTCGAATAGTAAACTTTTGGGAAAAACATTTCATCAAAAGAGTTTGCAGGACGTCCAATGTTGCCCATCGTGAGCCTCTAGACATTATCATCAATGTTGGAGGTAGTTCTTTAACCACATGTGGAGTGCCGAGAACAACAATACTGGCCTTCCCCCTCTATAGCCTGAAATATTTAGTCTTATCCCTAGACTTTCCCCTATATAATCATTATCCCACAGCCATTTCCATCATGCGCGATAAAGCTCTAACATACGAAGATATACCCGCGATTGCTCTGTTTCTTGTGATGACGACACGCCCACCGGGACAATTGCGCACAACTGGCCATAACTCTTTCAGATTTCATTTTCATGATTCGCTACCAACAGAAGACTGAACAGGGATGTTGCTTGACTCGACGGGACAAACAACATCCCTGTTCATGGCGAAAATGAAAACTGACAGAGTAATGGATTGTGTGGTCTCTTTTGGCTCTATGGGCAAGTATCTGTGCGCAAATAGCGGCATCCCCTTTCTTTTGAGCATAAACTGTAAAAACTGGATGCGCAATTATTTCGGGTTTCTGCAAACTTAATTCTCCTTTAATTCTGATCTTTCGGCTCCGTTATACTGAGTGCATTCAGAAACATTCGACCTGTCGAGTCTGCAATTTAACCATCAAGAATTTAAAGTCTGCAGGTTTTAGATGCCCTTTATTCCTAAATGAAGTAATATTTGAGGTCTGATATATTGGTATCGAGGATACGAACTCATCAAGCACCTTCTAGCTGAAGACGTTAGCTTTTCTTCTCATTTTTTCATATGTAGAATAAAGAAGAATTATTTGACATTGACATTTTGATTGACAAAAGAACAAAAATACCCATTTTCTTTATTGCAGGGCAATAACGAAGTTCTGGCGAAGAGAATTTATCGCGATGTCTACTACTTGTTTATCAAGAATATTGATGAGTTCTATCCAACCAAGCCTGCGTATGTCTTGTTTTACCTTAAAAGGCAGTATTGCTATATACACTATCGGACATGGGTCACCGGACAAGTACATTTTTTCTGATATTTTCGTTCGAAGTTTTCGAAAAAATCTGAAATTTTTCTTGGTAATACCAGACCAAATGAGACGATTTTCCTTGAATAGGTCGACCCTGTATCTCGAGTGGCCGCTTCCCCATGGAAAAAATAGGTATATAGGGTGTTCAAAACATTGTCATTTTGCCGTGAGGGGTCCAAATGATGCCAAATTTTTATATGGTGTAGTCCACCCCAGAACCTCTTCAAAACAACTTAGATTGGAATTTTAGGACGCTTCCCCATTGCAGGAAAAATCGGCAAATATGACCCCATTTTGCATTCTCACGACCGCCCTG
>JACMIF010004441.1:0-12318 GCA_014805445.1 Diplogasteroides magnus | reverse complement strand
TGGCAAATGAACATTTAGGACAGCGATGAGGACACTCTCTTGATCTATTCAAGTTTTCTTTACACAGCTGTGCAACTATGCATATATCTATGACGCACGGCTCATTCTCGGAGTCAAAAACCAAATTCAACTCACACCACGGTTTAATAATTAGAAAAATGCATTTCTCGTTTGCGGATAGGTTGCCCGTCCAACATTGCGATAGCATCTACACGGAAATTAGACGACTGACAAATACCCTTTTTAACAAATACGTCATTCTCAATGCACAAGGAGAACAGGTTTGCATTAGAGACAATGCATCGCTTTCAGTCGCAGGTCGAAGTATATGAAGGTGACCGCGTAACATTCAGGGAAATGAGGCCGATTTTGGTACAATGGCAAAAAGTTCCTCCAACGCATGTGTAGAGCGGTGGTATTGCGAGTAAAAACAGTGATCTTCATCGTTTCAGCCCATATTTGACCATGTTCGCACTAAATTAAAAATGTGAAAAAATTAGATCATACACTTACACGCAGTCCGAAAATCACCAAAAAGAAACTGGAGGGGAGTCTCAAAGAACTGCGAAGATATGCGAAAACAAACATTTGTGCCGTCAGGGATCTAGAAAGATGTGAAAATTTAATATCTTGAATAAAACAGCCTTATTAAGGATTGAATAAACTTTCGAATGACACCCTTTGTTGAGGTATTTCAGTTATGACAAAACGAGATATGGTCAATATAAGGCGAACTATTTTGCGACTCCGTGAAACCAATAAACGCCAATATCTCGAGACCAAAAATTTCTATAAATGTGGCATTTTCTCAGTGCATTCGACTGATCAAGATCTGTCTATAATAATTTTTTCGAGAATTTTCGAGAACTTTTTGCCATTGTACCAAAATCGGCCTCATTTCCCCGAATCTTACGCGGTCACCTTCATATAAAATTGCTTCCAAGAGTTTTATCGCATAAACTTCACATGTCTATCACAGCGCGGCTTTGTCTCTTACAGATTTTAAAGCAGCATGCCAACATAGACAGCGCGGTTACTTTATCTAACCAATTAAGAGAAAATGTGCGGCAATAGGTAGAAAGTGTATCAATGGTGTCCACGACGAGACTTCCGAAATCCCTTCATCCTATTGTTCTCTTGCACCCCTATTTCTCACCCAAGTCTGTCTCAATAGGGCCTCTATTTCGAGAGGACCTCCGTGATTGAGATTCTCTCCCGGTTGGGTTATTCTTCAAGTTCATCATATAAGTCTGGTTGCGTCTGCAGAAACAATGTCACGACGAAGGATTGTCTTTGTAGGAATAGCAAGTGCATTCTGATGAATATGACTCAATGAACTCAAATAATCAGGACTTACCATTAAGGTTGGCAGTTTCACTAGGTTTTCGGATATGTCTCACCGTGGCCACAAATATTGAATTTATAAGAGCTGTGAAACCTATCTTAAAACCTAGTCAAACTGCCAACCATAATCAAGACGCACTTCCGATCTAGTTCACTTATGTTTCAGGAGTAGCATAAGAAGTTGTTACGGGCTCAGAGGTAATAGTCGATTGACTTCCTTATCCATATAAGAAATCTCGTAATGTTATATCGGAGAGAACTCTGAAGCCCTCTTTCCATTGTCTTCTCGTCTTCCTCCTCTACTTTTTGAAGAGAACAGACCTCCCACATTGAATCCAGTCAATCAAGACTCACATCCTTCCCCTTTGGGATTTGTTTCACGTTCACCATATTACACCTGTTGCATCCAGAGCGCTGGGAGTGAGAGAAGTGTCATGTTATCGTATAGTTTACACGACCGGGGAAGAGAAAGAAGGACATTCAGTAGGGTCGGAATCATCGGGTCGGAGCGCGAGTCGCTCTCTCGCTCTTCTTATTTCATACTGTACTTTTATTCCCTTGCTGCTGTACATATAAATGCTTTGTGTGAATCATTGTTGAAGGGTGTAGTCCGCGGTGCTTGTTCCCTTAGGGAGTGGGCTAGAACTCAAAACATCCGGCTACCGTCTAGTCTCCCCCTTGTCTTCTCTCTCATAGTTGTACATCGTAGTTAGAGGACCGAATATTGATATTGAGATGAATGCCGAGGGGCGCCTCCCGCCGTTTATAATTATTGATGACTCGTTCAGTTTCGCACTCAGGCCGCGCACCCGGGAGATTAGCGGTATGCGTTTTCCCTGAACATATGATTCGGAATAGCCGAATCATTCTATGGAGATTAGGAATTACAGGGATTACTAAGGATGTTAGGGCTACAGCACAAAGAGAGAAACAATACTTGAATGCCACCAACGGGAAAATGCATTGAATTCCTCCCTCATTGTCCTCTTCCTTTGTTCTTCCCTTAGTACTTTTTCTCAATGGAATCTCAACAGACAGAGGACCTCACACATTGAATTGACTCAATCCAGCACTCTTCCTCTTCTTTGAGTATCCGTAATGCATTGTTTTGCCTCGCACTCGAAACAATTCACAGCCTATTAAGCGAGTCCGAGCCCACAAGTAGCCGGACTTGCTATGTTTATCATGGAGACTAGAGACAATGTAAAGTGGAGAGACGGTAGAGAAACGAGAGAGTGAAAGATGATCCTCACGCAATCAGACTGAAATGGAAGAGTATGCAAGTGCATTTCGGGACTTACGCTGTTTATCGGGGAATAGAAAGAGAATGAAGGAAGAGAGGTAGAGTTTGTGTGCGGACGCCATTGAGAATTAGAAGTGACCGCGCATTTCACACGATGCACTTTTAGGGGGATCGAGGCGTGAACCCGGTGGGGATATGTTTCACCGAGGGCTTAAATATTCGAAAATCTATTGCCGTCAATTAATTTCTGCTTTCTTCCTTATAAGAATAAAATAAAAAATATGCTGACCAAAATTACCAAATTGCAAAGATCAAAGGTAAAAAATAAAAAAAGACCAAAGATCAAACTACAGGGTCAAGTGGAGGACACATCCAGACAGTAGTGGGTGGCCGAACAGTCTCTGTCCTTCGTCCATCCCTTCTACGCTCTGTCGATCAAGCCCGTACTTCCGGAACACTCGGGTGAGCAAACTACAAACTACAAAGTAGAGAGATCAAAAATCAAATAAAACAGGTTAATGCGTAATGGAAATAAATTTAGATCGAAATATGTTTAACGTAGGTGGTAAAAGAAATTTTGGTGCAGAAAACCTCGATGTACACCTTGAATACACGGAGGGAATAATATAAATTCAATATTTATCCACTAGTTCCTACCTATTATGTTTAGCATTTACAAGACAAAACATAATGTAAAATATATTTTCCATAAAAATGTTTCATTTCAGGGACGTATGAATGTAGACTGGAGACCGATCCTCTCTTCTCCCTGGACCTCTCCACTTCATTAGTGGAACTCGCGGTTTTAGGTGAGTCCCTACCATTGTCATTGCGCAACTGTTATCCTGTCAAATCATCTGTCGTTCTTCTCACTGTCATTTACGCTCTCTCATGGTTCATTTCAATGCTTACAGATCCTTCTATCTTTATACGTATGACTATCTCTTGAGGACACTAATCTCTATCCGTGCAAAGCGATCATTTCGATCCCTGTTCATCTGTCAATTGTCATTGTCTTCCTGTCATTGTCACCCAATCTGAGCATTGTTCACAGTGTCTCCATTATGCAAATGCGGGAGGTCGTCTGTCCTTACTTTTCCCTCGCAGCCTTTCATTTGTCTCCAACCGGACTAATTGCCACGAGGATAACAAATGATTTTCCGAGTCCGCGGCCGATTTCGCCATTCCCGACTGTCCTCTGATTTCTCTGCGCACTCTCTCCTTTCCCACGCTCTCTCGCCGGATCTGAACTGACTGCGCAATCTGTCAAGCGGTGCATTGATGCGTGGGGAGATTATTCTGTCTCTCGACTGTCTGGACCCTCTCAAATTCACTGATCTCTCGCCCTTCTCTGACCGGAGTTCACCAAGCGATGTGAGATCGTGTGAAAACGTTTGTTCGTGAAGATCGGCGCGGGACCATTTGCCAGGGTCGCACAACATCTTTTGATAGAGTTCTTTAACAATTGTTAGTCAATATCCCTGGAGCAACGGTTAGGAAACGCCAGGATGAAAGCTCCCTCAATACTGTCGTTAGCAGTCTGGCCGGCACCTCTAAATGCAAACAAAGGGTGGCTATAATTCCTAAATACCGGTGCAACGTTAACTTATCGCGAGCAGTCCATGCCTGCTGAACCAAAATGGCACTCTGACCAGAGGGGAATCTTTCGCTCCGGCGCACGAGCACGCAACGCGTCAGGGGTAGCGTTGCGCGTCTCGGAATGAATGTCATTCTAGGTTGCTTTTCTGCTTTTGGGTGGTTGTTTAGGTGATTTCCAGTGTATATTCGTTTCAATTGTTTGCGCGTCGTGTATTTCAGGATATCGACGGCTGATGTGAGTTGTTTTGCCCCGTACGGGCAGGTTTTTTGTTGTGTAGAGACCATGTCTCGAGAGTGTCGCCCGAGGCCAGGCCTCAGAAGGGTAGTGGACCAAGTCCCTCGTTAGAAAAGGCCATGCCTTGTTGTGTAGAGACCAAGTCTCCTGTGTCGCCCGTGGCGAGGCTCCCGGAGAGAGCAGAGGACCAGGCCCTTCGAAGTGAAAAGGCCAGGCCTTGCGATGTTGATGGAGTGAATTTTGCAGGGAGCGAAGGTTGCTTGATGTTGATAGGGTTAAGCCAGGCTTCCGGTCGCAGTGATACAAAAGGCCAGGCCTACAGTAGGTATAATATGGTTATTAGTCTCAATATCAGTGCGGCGTAAAGGATTCAGAGGTCGGTCGGTTTATGGCCGTTTCAGGGTGTGATATGTACATTTAGTACATTCTGCCACGTTGATAAAATGCAGAAATGAGTCATTTGGCTTCCTCACTCTCGAATCTCTCATTAGAGAGTATGGAGGATAAATGAATTGTTTTCTTGCATTTTCCAACTTAGATAAAGACATTTTGCCCTATTTCCTTACTGTGATAGTATTGGCGTTTTCTACGCTTTCATACCTTTGTTTCTTTTTGGAATCGATATCAGACCGAAATGTTCTCTTGTCTTCATTCCCCCGATATTCTCTAGTTCTGGAATGCACATGGAATGTGAAGAGTTTCATCGTTGGAAAATCTTACAATTAAATGCGCACTGCGAAATGGCTTTAAAGGAGCCGTCCGGGGAGATTCCTCTCGGAGGAATCGATACTCTGCTTCTAATACATTTCTTTCCCTCTCTCAGTCCGTCTCGGAGGAATCAATACTTTCCATCTATTCATTCTTCCTAGCTCCCTCACTTCTCACCGGTCGACTTCTTTAATACATTTGCAAGGGATGCCCCGTTCCCCTATGACGTGTCCTTGTCCCACGGGTACAGCGCAGTATAACATCGGCATCCATTTTTATAAAAAAGAATTAAAGGACCCCTCTGGTGAATGTTCAACTCGTATAAACTGCAAGCGCAGTTCGATAGGGCTGGTGTTGTTGTGTTCTTCTGCCAATAGAATTTGGATTAAAAAAATTTCTACGAGGCAGGAAAGCGTAAGAAAGACGCATTGTGCTTCAGGCAACTTGCGGGAATTCAAAAAAAACATTTTTTATGTTTTCCGCGTTTCCGCTTTTCTTTGCGTTGACTGGCTTCCAATTGCATTTATTCACCCCGCATTGACTCCGTAATTTTGCAATGCCTTTTAAGATATATATAAACAGGGGTAGAAATGTTCGCACAATAGAAAATCGAAAAAGTTCGAAGTGAAAAGTTTGGCTTTTTTCTTATCGTAATCGCGTTGCGCTTCAGGCACATCGTGTTTCTTCATTTTCCTAAATTATTCATCAGAGGGGTCCTTTAATGCCGCTGCTATGTCTTCGTGCGAATCACTCGCGATGAATGTTGATCTTACCTCAATCGCACTTGATTCATCGCCTCAACTAGAATTAACGTTATTTATGTTGTAGTACTGTGTTTTGAACACGCACGCTTTTCGATCGGTATTATTTTTGTCATAATTACCGTTGCAGAATGCTGAAGGTGACGAATCTTGTAGTGAGTCTCGTCAGGAATGTCTCTCGAGCTGCGCCCAGGTCAATAATTTTTTTTCATATTTGGCCAAATTAGAATTGCTGGTCATAGTTTTGACAATGTGACTGCTTGCAGACACTCGCCAAGACCGTAGAATCCCTGTGACAAAATTATAACTTGGCTGAGTAAAACTGAGTATAATTCGGACTTGGACCAGCCAGCTGGTCCAAGTCCGTTTTTTACTCGGCTCAGTTCCGTTTCCTACTCAGTCTCCCTCTTTTTCCTCAGCCATCCTCAGTTTCCCTCTTATTGCTCAATCTTTCTCAATTTCCCTCTTATTGATCATTTTCCCTCAATCATACTATAGTGCGAACTCCAGGGATCTCTTCCGTGTGGCTCATCAAAAGCTTCACAAGTCTGAGGTTGATCATTTCCGTGAACGCATTGCACTCGATGTAAAGTGGAATACGCTTACGGATAAGGAGAGTGCTGTTAGTTTTCCTTTTGATCTGGCTTTTAAAATCGCAGATTTAGGTATATTATGCACGCAGCAAGGGACTGCCGGATGATCACCCCATGCCACCACTAACCTCCTATCAACTCTGGCAAAAGGAGACGTTTGTAATATGAATTGTACATCGGAAAAGTGTTTATTAAAGATTTTTCGAGTGGAGGAAAACTAATGGCGGTATCCTCCGTTTACTTTTCGATGCTCTTTTAAAGGTGAATTTGGGCTTTTTTGCAAGACAATCGAGCATAGTATAAAGGTAAAGGCTAGGGTACCGCATTTCGGCCGCTCCCGAACTTGGGGACCGCTGGGACTTTTACTATCGTACCGCATGCGGCGCACGGGATTCCCGGTGAAGAATGAATGAGACTTTCGTTCCCATATGGGAACAAGTCATTTCATTGTTCATTTTTCATTCATTGTTTATCATCATTCGCAAGAAAAACATGTGTGAATGGTACCAATGGGTGTTATGGCGGTACGGGTTCAGGACACGGCATAGTCGAATGATTTTTCCCGTTTGGGAACGACAGTCTCATTCAGTCTTCGCCGGGAATCCCGTGCTCCTCATGCGGTGCCCTAGTAAAGGCGCTTTCGATCAGCAGTCACAATTTCTGCAGAAGCCATTTGTGATTGGGATTTTTCCCCTTTCTCCATGCCAATACCTTATAGCTACTCAAAATTACCAGTTGATGCGAATAATGCATCTACAAAAAGAAAGGGTTACGAAAAAAATGAGATTTTTAACTTTCAATCCCATATAAAGTTAGAATAAGAATCATTTTTTCCGTTTCCAGGAGTGGAAATCGATGTCCGAAGAAGAGAAGGCGAAGTGGGTGGAACTTGCGAATGGTGGTGAAGGCGAAGTTGGTGGACTAGTGGAGTGCAAGAATGAGGTTTTTATTTAAAAATATGGATAGAGGAATTGGCATATGCACACCACGTTAAGCTCTCAGTCATCCAGACAGCTAGACACACAAAATATGCTATTTACGGACTTATAATTTCGTGTGGGAGATTATTTCTCGGAAATGGTATAGAGTTACTGTTTTGCTTTAGAATCCCACTCAGCCACCACTTGGCCCGTTTCAACTCTTCGTGATGAGCAGGTAAATATTATAGACGTTTCTTTGTTTATTACAATGCTTTGAGGTGTCCAGAGTTCAAGGGAAAAGGGTGAGCGAATGACGGAGACTTGCAGAATGACCCACTTTGGCGTCATTTCTTTCAAGCCACGTCAATTTCCTGAAATAGTAATTTTGATTCTTCGGGAGAAAACAGTAATTAATTTGGTTGAGGGCTGGAAATCGATGACTAAAGAAGAGAAGGCGAAGTGGGTGGAGCTTGCGAAACATATGAAGTTGAAATATAAGATTGAGGTAGTTATAAATGATTTTTGTAGTGTATGAGTACTATCAATTGTCCATCTGTTAGCGCACTAGCATTTGAAAAAACCACGAGTGGGCGGAGCCAGTCTTCGCTCTTTTGATGTTGCTTTAGTGTTCATAAAAGATTTCGAAAAATTATACATTCTCGGCACCTATGTAGTTAAACATGCTGATCAACGCAATGTTTCCAGAAGGATCGATTCGAAAGGTCCTTTTTTCGAAAGATGGCCTCTGTAAGAAGTTGCACAATGCCAAGTAGAGATCTGACGACGACTAGTCGTAAGGTGCTTACGGTATTTGAAGTCGCGATATATCTCATAGCTTTTGTTGTTGTCCAGGATTATATCACAAGTTGTTGAGCTAATATTGTTTTTGTGCTTTAACCACTATACAGTGCAAGTTTCCTTCACAACGGTTAATTATTTGATCTCCGGTATCGATATGCATACGTGTTGACGTTGAAATGTTTACTGACACTTCCCTATTGGGTTTTGTTTTCTGATTCTTAATCTCTCAGGTATAAAGCAGTTTTATTGAAATCTTCGACTCGATGCTTCTGATGATATGCGTTTGTAACGCTCTCATATCGTCTTAATTTATTGCAGATCCCTTAACGCGACGGAATTAATGCAATTTGCGCGGTCCTGTAGCTTGTAGAAGCCAGAACTGTACCAGTCTGTCCTCTCTTACCGTCATTTAGATTTGTTCCGCCATTTGAATGCAAAGAGATAATGCTATCACGGCATGTCAGCGCTTCAAGCTCCGTCCCCTATGGCTGCACTATTCTGTGTCTCGCTTTTTTTCTCTCCGCGCTCCCCATACTCTCTCACCTCCTGGTGGACATGTTTTGCGCATGCGCATTCTCTCACCGTTCCCAGGCTTATAATTTTTTGTAACAACTCGGATCAATAAATCATTAGCAACATAAATGTAGGGGTGAAGACTGCGAATCGGACAAGCACAATAGGATGGTTCTGCCACGTGAGAAAAGTCATGAGACTTGATGAAGCAGACCGGAGTCGAAAATGACATTCAGTAATAAAAATCTGGGCAAAGCTGAAGGATAATTTGGGCATATAGAAGGCTTGACTTTGCGAGCAACACCCTTTGCCATAAAATGAGCCATTGCGATGGTCTATATCATGCCTCTCTGAAAAGTAGATACACTGGGAAACCACGAGTTGCGCAGCTGATGAAGGGATGGCGAAGGAATCGAGATCTCCAGGTAGGAAGCCGAAGATGAAATAAACATGTAGAAGGCTTGACTCTATGAACTGGACATATAGGTACGCTTTTGGCCACATAACACCACCATAAACGTCTTCCCTAATTTGTATTATTGGGTAAGCGAACCTGGGAAGATGGCTCTCACGACTCCCCATTCCGATTTACGTCGGATAACAGGCATAAACATATTTCACACACTATTATATGCAGTGTGTGAAACATATTTTATTTCGGGATCACGAAATTTGCGCACAGACACTTCTGCACAAAACATTTCTGCACAAGACATTTCTTCTTATTATTATTATTATTAAAGACACTTCTGCGCAGGCCATTTCCGCAAAACTCATAACTCCTTCCGTTTTAATTTTCATGAAATACTACCAACATGAAAGTTGATGCTCTCGACGAAACGAACAACTTTGTTGCTTACGTTAAATCATGAAAATGAAAACTAAACGAGTTATTCCAGAACGGCATTTGAAGCATCCGGAACACTTTAATCCAATAATATATACATCTAGAACCGCGACAATTTCAGTGCGGGCCGCAGAGGGGTTCGCCAAAAAACCAATTGGAAGGAGAAACATGGAGCTCAAAAGGAAAACCGGAAGTCTTATGCCTATGCCCTTGATGGGGATAATTTAGATCGCTTTTCATGGCTACATATGTGCTCCCCACATTGTTGATGGGGTTCAACGCTGCTCACCGAGCTATTTAATTTAATGACAAATAATGGGACGTGAATAACGCTCATGACACTTCTGTTGTGCACGAAATAGTAAATAATGTTAATCAAACACATACAATTGTCCTAAAACAAAGCATGCGAAAATATACAGGAATTGAAACAAGCTTGACCATACCGAAAAACGCTAAGTTTGCAATTGTATTACTGTAGGAGAAAGATCCTAACAAATCCTTTTTTGCGGTCGTCGAGTTTACGGTCTGCAGTGAGAGTGCGCGCAGTTTGGGCGCTGACATGCCGTGTTTCTAGAGGTGTTGTTGTCATCATTTTCGTAATTACTCTGTTTTCGGGTTGTGCTAGGAGGAGGTTTTTGTCCACAACCGTCCATATGTTCCTCTACTCCCCAGGCCACACTAGTTGACTCTTTACCCCTGTGCTAGGCCACGTCAACCCTTCCTTGTCCTTCACCTGTGCTTTATAATTACTTGTCCACTGTTTATTCCTCTATAAAGCTTTGTTGGCCAGCCGTGATTACTCATTCTAGAGACACGAACTTTTGACATTTGGATAACAGCAAAGAAATAACGCTATGCACTGATTGTGAGCAAACTCCGCCTTTTTCCCCTGACGTGGCATTGTCTCACCGCGACTGATTGCTAATGTAAAGCAGCGTCATCTTTTCAAGTGCGTTTAGGAGCCAAAATTTGGTTCGAGTCACTCCCGCATCGTCCTTTCAAAGCGCTCTTACATTCCATCTCCGATAGAGAGCTGTTTTATTTGAATTTTTCGACTGAGTATCCGATCATATCCGTTTGGAACGCTATCATACTTTTCCGTACTCTTATTCGTCATTTTGATCAGTCCCGCTACAGTATTTATCGATTGATTACGGTAATCTTCCGTTCAGGATGCGTGTGACCCTTCTTGTTGCCCTCGTGGGCGTCACTCTTCTCTCCCTCGCCCAGGCCGAGGAGCAGAAGAAACTGCAGATCGGAGTGAAGAAACGGGCCGAGAAGTGCGAGATCAAGAGCAGGTGAGATTACGGTAGAATTCCCGGTGAGACATGGAATAATTTAAATCATAAAAAATATCGCAATGAAAGCCGGTGAATTTATGTTAGGGCTTGTTGATATACGGTTGAATGCAGATGAAGAGGTGATGGGTAGTGGTTCTCTGTCATAACAATTGATTTTATTTCTGCCCCGATCACGGGTATTTTCTATTATAAAGATCGGATTGTTATTTCACGAATCACATGCCTAATTGACGGATTGCAGAAAGGGTGACGTGATGCACATGCACTACACGGGCACACTGGAGGACGGCAGCAAGTTCGACTCCTCTCGCGACAGGGACCAGCCATTCACCTTCACGCTGGGCATGGGACAGGTACGGTAGGAGGGGGATAGTGCTGTTCGTTTACGAATTTACGAGAGAAAAAAATTCGTAAAAATTTACGCACTGCCCTGGTGGGGGATACTGTAGAATGTTGCCTGTAGTCTTAGCTGAGACTGGTTTTGCAGTTTATATTATAGTTAGAGGCATCGAGTCTTCACTGAGATGCGTTTTGTAGTTTGTAGTGAGCCGATTACGATAATATTGATTGCCTTGGCCCACGTGCGATCAGCCTATCAGTTAGATTTCCCTGTTCTCTCGTGTAAAGGTGAGCTATCTCACCACTGCCTAACCGGCTACATACCGACTGTCTTGTTGTAAGGTTGGTAATTTGTACATGAACTCGGTTATGTATCAGTGATCCATAAAAATGCGATACATATAGGCTATAGCTTTCGTGAAACATAACCGCCCTCGCATACTAACAACCAACTCTACTGTCTTGATTGCAGGTGATCAAGGGCTGGGACCAGGGACTGCTCAACATGTGCGAGGTGGGCATTATATAACTTTTAAAAAATTATTTAAATATTCATAAATAAACAAAAATGTCATTTGCAGGGCGAGCAGCGCCGTCTGACCATCCCCTCTCACCTGGGATACGGCGACCGCGGAGCCCCTCCCAAGATTCCTGGTAAGATGTGTTTTGTTCAATCTCACCGCGAATATTGTTCGTCATAGGCGCATCAGGGTGAATAAAAGGGTGGAAGATTCTTGAGATTCCTAGTAATATAGGCTTTTATTAGTCGAATTGTTACGTACGATGGCATTAGGGTTAATGGCACTCCAAGTCTTATGCATTCATCGCGCTACTAGAATCGGCCGGGTTATTTTGCTCGTTTACATCAAGTTCATCGAACTGGAATTTAGCAAAGGGGGGAGGAGAAAACGGGACTCCGGTTGTTGAAGGGATGAATGGTCGTAGACTAGGGTGTCGCATTTGGGACGAATTTGCATCTTTTCGTCTCTGTCCTCATTTCATCATTCTTGCGCAATAAACACGACCGGTCAGTAATGACGAAGAGAAGAAAAATGCAAATCCGTCCCAAATGCGACACCCTATCATATGTCCTAGAAATAATATCGTTCCG
>JACMIF010004440.1:0-12318 GCA_014805445.1 Diplogasteroides magnus | reverse complement strand
CCCCCCCCCCTTACCCTATCTCTCTCTAGCCCTCTCCCGCTTTCTCTTTCTCTGTCTCTGTCTCTGTCTCTGTCTCTGTCTCTGTCTCTGTCTCTGTCTCTGTCTCTGTGTTGCGGCCGTGTCTAGCGCATAGGGACGACCGCACGATGGAGAACACAGAGAGACGGAATGAGAATATTTCGGTGTAAGTGTATTATTGTGGAAAAGAAAACTTGATATAAATACCGGGTACACGCACTCCATCTGGCTGACGACTGTACACTCACATTTGCGTGCTATTTCGTCTTTTCTCTAACCGTTAGCAATGATTTTGAAAGAGTTTCATGGTCAACATATAGAGGCTGACTCTCAACTCCGTTCACCGCAATAATATCTGGGACATTAGATGTCCCGCATTATACCCATATTCAACTCATTTATATTAGCTACTCACTTACGCTTCAGCTGCTGGATAAAATCAACAAATTGCAAGAAAAGACGACAAAACTAGGAAATCAAATTTTGATAAATTTTTGAAGTTGCAAGGCCAAAAACAAGATTCTCGAGGAAACAGGCATACTATTCAATAGTTAGGGAGCGCAGATTCTTTGTGAAACCTAACCAAACACCATAATTCAGAGTCGAACGATTCCCCCATCAATACTTGGCTGCCCCCGTGCCTATTTCAAAGTTGTTGCGCAAAGGCAAATGATGTTCTTGCCCTTCAAAGAGAAGGGGACGAGGCTTAGCTATAAGCAGAATTGATAATAACAATGACAGTGAATTGACAGCTACTTGCAAGAATGACATTTAGACAGTTTGACATATTAAGAGAAAGAGGGTGCTTTTGTTGTTGTCCGTAGCCATTCTGAGGGCTGACTTTACACATGGGATAATAACAATGTCACGAAAGATAATCAGAATACTTATTTCGCAATCACTTCTTTCCAAACATGCTAATCAATATAGCAAGCAGTTTTTTTCTATTAGACGCGCACATAAGAAATTTATTGTTGGCACATCCAACCCAGTGCTAAAAAGCAGACGTTGAAACATAACCCAACGTGCCTCTAAAAAATGATTCAAGAATACCTAATGGAGCGTTCTTTAAAGTGTTTCGACGTTTCGAACCACTTCGGACTCAATGTCGAGGTGTTTCGAAACACTTAAAAGAACTGTCCGAACTGTTTCGAAACCCAAAAAAACACTCCATAATTACAGTACCGCCCATACTTCAAGTGTCCCCGATTCATATGATCCATCGGGCGGATCGGTTGGAACAACGCTTGCTATGATTCTCTATTATAACTGTTCCCAAAAGTACTTCCATTTATGTCATTTATGAAACATATTTGGAATTGTGATTATTTAGCCGATTTACTAAATTGTTGTCCTTTCACGAGCTACAAAGTTTCCATTGCATAGATTGGGAATCGAGCTTTCCTTGTGCCATGACCGTGTGCCGCCATGATGGCGTGTCTGAGAATTTCACCGCTATGGCGCTAATGTCCACGACGCTGTTCTAGTTTCATTAGTTGTTTTCTGTTTGGTTTGCAGAAACACCTTGGTTGGCATTGTTTCGTTGAGGAACGTACCGTTTAAATGTTTGCTGTGAAACGTAACCCAACACAATAATTCACAGAGAAATTCTCACTACGTTTCGTTTTGTTTGAACTTGCGTTCGCTTCTCGTTTGGAATTTTTTACTTTCAGTGAGAGAAAAATGGATGAGGCCAAGGATATTTGCGCTACAACAGTATCATTGCAGTGACGCGAACGCTATGCCCAAACGTGGGGAGTAACTATTACTAGGATGCGATAGTGGGAACAGCCTTCTGGGAGAAGGGACATAAGGAAAACATATACGTTTCAAAGTAGAGATTTGTTGAAGCAACGGCGGTCAGGTCAATGAGTCATTTGACAATAAACATCATTAAAACAACAACGAATAAACGGGCGAAGGAAAACAACAACACGAATGCATTCGCCATCGTCGTCGTTATTCTCACGGCGACAATGTAAATTTCGCATTTATGGTGCAAAGTCCATGTTGCAGTTGTTTTTGTCCTCACTCCCTTCCAAATATATCCTACGTCTCCACATTTTATTTATGTTTCAACACGTCTTTTATTTGTTCACCAGTAAAAACGACGGGCCGATTTCACAATAGTAGTCGGACATACAGACAGACACGCGCTTTATAGGTATATAAGAATTATTCATTATGCAGCGAAGCCTTCTCGGTTTTATCATAATTTCATTGGACTGCGTGCTGACCAAAGGATTTTTTGTGAAGCCAGCAGGGTGTTGCTAATCGTGACCTTAGTGCAATTGTCAGTCGCCTAATCTCCGCGAAGTTGTTGTCTACTGCATGAGATGGAGAACCGCTCCCAGCAGATTAGTCGAATGACAATTGCACTAAGGTCATTGAAAGTGCACCCTCGAACCAATCGAGGTAGCAGTGAAGACATTTCGATCCGATAATCTCACTGCGGGCGATCGGTGAGAGTTGTGGGATTTAGTGAAAGATGCGGAAACCGTTTTAATTTAAGTATTTATGTAATTTAGAAAGGAAACAATGTATCGAGCGACTATATTGAGGAACAAATTCTTTAATGCAGTTTGTGAAACATATCCAAACTTAAGTTAGCGAAATGAAAATTAAAGAAGAAACCAGCCAGATTCACATATGTTTCAATGGCTATATTAGTTTATGATTCGACGTTAATGATGTTCATCTCCTTGGTTTCGCAAAAAATAAGCTTACAATTTACATCTTTCGACTGAGTGTGTGTTCTTGCCACGAAAACAAACAAGATTACGGTAGTCTCCTTCTAGAATTGCCTTCCTCCGTTAGGCCAATGCGATGCTCACTCATTTTTATTGTCGTTCAACTGTAGTACATTTCTTCAATCGTTCATCGGTTTTGTATATTCGAGTCCATGTCAATGAAGAAGTTGGAGGGGTGAAAGAAGAGAATACCACGTATATTTGCGCCATAATGATCACACATGTGTCCATTTGACCATTATGACCCTAACGTTCATGACAATGTTGCACAGCGATTCAGGAAAATGAAACCAACGTCTTGGTCATTTCAATGACTCATTTGCACCATCGTTTTCGTTATTTTCTCGGCGCAAGGTTCCATTTCGCAAATGTGGCGCATCAAGGGATCGATCAATCAATCAAGACGAAATATCGTTAGGATGAAATAATGGAGACAGTATTCTGAGAAATGGAGGACATAACGAAAGTGTCTATGTTTCAATGCAGAAACAAAATGAAGCTGTGGCGATCAGTTCAATAACGAATCGGCCTATCACAGTTCATTGAAAAATAACGATTAAACGAATGAAGAAAAACAACGCCATTGCCATTTGTGTCATCATTGTGGTCATTCTGACGGTCGAAGCCTCCATTTCGCAATTATGGCACATGCTGGGCAGTCGCTTTTGTCCTCGTCTTCTACTAGTATATTTGGCAGAAAACTGCAGTCCTTCGTTTTCATCATAATTTCATTGCAGGGCGTGCTGACCAGAGGAGTGTTTTATAAGCCAGTATGGGGTCGCTAATAGTGACATTAGTGCAATTGTCAGTCGTATAATCTCCGCGGAGCAGTTGTCTACTGCATGATAGGGGGAATCGCTACCAGGAGATTAGTCGAATGACAATAAAGTCATTGAAAGCTCACTTTAGAAACCAGTCGAGGTGGCAGTGAAGACACTTCGATCCGGCAATCTAACAGCGGACGATCGGTCAGAGTTGCGGGGTGCGTACACGGTGTGGATAAGTGTAGTTTAGAACCCAAATATGAACTTGAACGAACATCCCTGCTGAGAAAAATCCTTTAATGCAGTTTGAGAAACTTACTCAAACTCGAGTTAGCGAAATGAAAACTGACGGAACCAGCCAGACTCAAATATGTTTCAATGGCTGTATTAGTTCACGAGTCGACGTTGTTGCTGTTCAATCGATCACATTCTCTGTCATTCTAAATACGCAAATTATGCTTACATTTAAAATTTTTCGATTGTGTGCGGTATCCTACCACGAAAACAAGAGTACGGTAGTTTCCTTCCAGAATTTCCTTCCTCCGCGAGGCCAATGTGATTTTCACTCTCGAGCATCGCTACATCATCCGACTCTACGGCGTGTCGTCCTTTCACCAGCTAACGTTATGGCGTAAAATTCATGGTTCGTTGCTTCTCAGCGTCACAATCAGTTTGCTACTTGTTTGATTTCTCCTGTTCTTCAGCCACTTATTGTTTCTTTGAGTATCATGTGGCTTTATGTTTGACCTGAAACATAGCCAAATGACCGTAATTCACAGTCCACGAATTTCTCACTCTGTAAGTTTCTTTTTGTTTAAACTGGTGTTCATTTCCACTTTCTAACGCGAACTTGTTCCACTCAGTGAAATGGAAGGCCGTGTCTCCTTTCTGCACGGACGACATTTGTGCCATTATGATAAAGTGGATCTCAGGCATTGAACGAGGCGTTTTGTGGAAACATTTTTAAATGAAGTTTGTGAAACAAGCCCAAATTCTAGATAGCGAAATGAAAATGGAAGAAATAGCAAGACTCAAATATGTTTCAATGACTATATTAGTTCACGAATCAACGTTGATTGTGTTGATCTCTTTAGAGAATTCTACACATCAAAAGCGTACAATTTAATTCTTTCGATTAAGCGCTGGTTGCTACCACGAAAACAAGATTACGGTAGTTTCCTTCCAGAAATTAATTCCTCAGCGAGGCCAATGTGATTCTCACTCTCGAGAATCGCTACATCATCCGACGTTTCGTGACACTCATATGGTTGAAATCAGCCGACCTCACTTGTCTAACTGGGTAAAACTGTTCGAGACTAGGGAAGAGATCATGGACTAAAGACTATGGAAACTTGAGCCATAAATGGTGAAATGGTCGTTTGAGCCGCGACCTGATGTTGCATCTTCGTTTTCACTATTGTGACACAGATTTACAGGAAACTATTGTCTTTCAACCAGCTATCATACCTATTTTGAACCTATCGACTACTCTCACATGTGTAGTTCCCTACTACCGTTCATTCTGTTTTTGACGCACCAAATATTTACTCTCTCAACTTCATTTCATCCTTGAACGTGGTTTTTCTTTCCTTTCCTGTTGTATTTTTGGTTTCTGACTTAGTTATGTTTCACAAAATACATTTATGGAAGGAAATTTTTCTTGGATTCGTTTACAAGATGCAGCTGCGGCTAGTGTAATTTTTGAATGGTTGCCAATGGCAACCAGTAGAAAATAGCTGAACGACTAGAGAATATTATTATTTGAAAATCAGAAAATCATTGTCTGGCTTGGGTTTCTTAGAAAATATCATTCAGATATGCAGTGATGCAGGCAACGTTGTTCCGGAGTTCGAGGGATGTCATTATTCCGTCGTGCACTAAGCACAAACTAAATTTAGTCATCTACTTGTCTATGACGCTGTTGCCTGTCATTTGTTTTGGATACATATGCACGAACATGTGACTCGTATTATTTCGTCGAGAAAGATCCTGTTTTACATTTGCTCTGAAACCTATCCAAACACAATAAATTGTCCATGGCGCATTTGTTTTTGCCCATAAGTCCCTTCCAAATGTGAAAACGTCTTCACATTTAATTTATGTTTCAACGGGGTATTTTTTTATTACTTGTTTATGCAGCGAAGCAATTTTATTATATTTTCATTTATATGGCGAGCTGATCAGAGGAGTTTCGCGAAACCAGTATGTCGTTAATAGTGCCGTTACTCTAGCTGTAATGATTGAAGTTGTTGAAACCAAAAAGGCGACACGGCACTGATTGTCACTCAAAGCACTACCGCTTATACCTTTGTGAAACACATTCGAATATGCAATCTTTATTGCCATTATCGTTCATCCATGACGCATTTCGCCAATCATTCACCTGTTTTCTATCCGCGATTTTCCACTCAATGCAGAATGCAGGGGTGAAAGGCGAACGCCAAGCCCATTTTCGACATAATGATTAAAGAAGCCGTAAAGCGAGTTTCAAAAACGAAATAAAGTGACTCCCACCACGATTTTCCTGCACCTTTTTATTCCAGCAACGGTACTTTTTTCTCTCGCGTCTATACTAATCCTTCCCACTATCGCGGCGTCTCGTTTATCGATTGTCCCGTTACAGTACCCAATGAACTTTGCCTTGATGTTTCATGCCTTTATACTCATTTTAAAAATTTGAAAATAATCAGAGATATGATATCAACCATGCTCTTTCACGCCACGCTCTCCGAATTGTTAACCTAGAATCTCCCCCGGACGGCTTCTTTAAGCATATGCCCATTTCACCATTTGGTTCTAATGTTCATGACACTGTTGACTAGAGCAGGCACTGTGGTTCGCGAGTGATGCGGATCTTTGATTGCAATCCCTCGGAAATGGGAGCTGGGATTTAGAATTAGAGACCTCGAAATGACTCTCAATCGACTCACTTAGTGCATTCCCTTTCTCTAACTCATTGCCGAGCCGTTGTCTCTCGCATCTGATAGACAACCGCTCGGCAATGAGTTGGAGAAACGGAATGCACTAAGTGAGTCGATTGAGAGTCAATTCGAGGTCTCTATTTAGAATGACCATTCCAAGTCGAGAGTTGGGATGAAATGAGTTGGGATTTGCGCATCACTCCTTCGTCCAGCTCCAGGGCGCGCCGTCGACTGCACAAATTGGGGGAAGAATGATGATGTAAGTGATGCAGATTTACTGTCTTCACACTCTAACGACTAAACTACTTGATAAAGTTGCTTGTTTTTACACTTTCCGCACGAGATTTAGGATTCACAAAGAAATCCCAACTCTTGATTCACAATGCAAGATTTAACTCACTCATTCTAACTAGGGCTGGGCAGAGGGTTTCTTGAGAACTAACTAGGAAAATTGTTTTTCCGGTGTTTCTGACTAATTCAGTGCTCCTGAATTCAAAAAGAAGTCAAAATTGACCTATCATTCTTCTGCGCTGAGACATGCTGAAAAACAAAAAATAGTCAGTTAGCGATAGAATTTTGTTTTTGTCGAAAAACGCGTTTCTGCGGCAAATTTGGAACATCTGGCAGTTGACTTTCTCTGAGCGCCAACGCTAAGAATCTACTCAAGAATAGTACTATGCTTCTCGCGACCTCAAATTACCTTTTCACTAAGAAAATGCTAGCCATGTGGGGTACTGTAATTGCGCATCCCTAATTCTAACTCCTGTTGCACAAGCGCGGCGAATTGCAAATGATCCATAATGCCAGCTCTACTGTTGACCTTTTGTTTGGTTCAATACTTACGCAAAATAATTGTTTCGCAGAGAAACATGATTTTTTAAATGTTTGCTCTGAAACCTAACCAAACACCATAATTTTAAATCAATGAATGTATCACTCGGTATATTTCTTTTTTGCGTGAACTGGCGTTCGTTCATCGTTATGGATCATACACTTTGGAGGCTAGTTACCTTTCGCCTGGACGGAGATGACATTGTCATGGAGAATTGACAATGACAGTTAATTGACCGCTAATTGGAATAATGACAATTGGACAGATTTACATACCGAGAAAGATGTCGCTTGTGCTGCTGTAAGACTACGTATTCCTTTGTGTGTATTCCTGGTTGTGACTGCTCAAATCCAATGTGTTCCTCGTCAAGCGGGGACAAGTGGACAACTACTGCGCCATACAGATTTGCGCCATAGTGGTGAATTGGACACGCGAGCAATGATCGGATAACACATCAGTCCAATCTTCTAGTCGTCCGGGCAATGGAACAGAAAAGGCGCATCTATGTTTCAAAGCAGAAACATAATGTGGTTGTAACGTTCAAATCAGTAGACGATAAATTGCCGAGACTTAACGAATTAACGAATAGTTATGTGAACGGAATCCTCATCTCGCGTCAGTCAGTTACTAACCCAAGCAATTCCACTAAGGGTGAATATCTTCGTCTTTCTTTCATCCCGCGGGATTCCAAAAAATGAGTAATACTCATAGTTTGATCCTCTGCACGGAAATCTTTAGTAAAAGGCGAAAGATTTTCTCGGTCAAATGCAGATGACCCAGAGTTATCTTTGCCTTTTCGGAGATGGTTTCTATAGACCCCAAGCTGCGCACCTCAGACAGGGAGAGGAAGGGACGATGGGATAGATTGGAGATGCTAAAGATGAACCTTACCCTCCCTCCCCTTACCCTCTTCCCTTCATTTCTCTCCTTATCAACAGCCACCTTTCAAACCGGCGCATGTGCGTAGTTGTGTCAAAATAAGAGACAGACCTTACCTTTCATCTTTGAAATCATACTTCACAGGATCATTTCTGTAGTATGCATTTCACAATACCACTTACACTGCATAGCGTTGCAACCGCGGTGATTGGTACGTGAGCGATGCGCGAGCGGGAAATTGTTCCTTCACGGGAACTTGAGGACCGCGGACGCCGGAAGCTCCTTTTGGTGGCCTGCGCCTCGCTCATCTGAGCGGTTTTCTTCTGGTAAAGGACGCAAGATTCCATTTTGTAATCGTGGCACAAACGTCGATGGAGCAGTTGTTTTTGTCCTCATTCCCTTATTGGATATCAACGGGTCCCTATTTGTTTATTAGGCAGAGAACTGCAATTCTTTATAGTTTTCATCCTAATTTCATTGCACGGCGTGCCGACCAGGACCAATTACTAACTAGGATTAAAGTGCATTGCTCATTCTTACAGTCCACTCGGAACGGTTGACTATCGAACGTAGAGACAACCGTTCCTAGGAGATTAGACGAATGACAAATGCACTTTACTACAGTTTTTGAAACCCAATTACTTCACGGCAGTTCACGGTGCGTTAAAGCGACGAATACCAAACGTAGAACGCACTCGCGATATTGATTGAATGCATAATTGGAATCTTATATTATGAAGTGTTGTGGCATATTCGAACCGGGCGGAGTGGACTCGTCATCCCCTCCCCCTACCCTTTCCCTACCTGGCTCGGGTGCGCAGCTATGCCCGTATAACTAGCCTCAGACCGTCGAAAAGAGTGCGGAAGCTATGCTCGGCTGAAAGCTAAATGCTCGAAAGCCGTTGTGTGCTTGGTGCACGTGGTGTACTTTTGCTATTCAGTTAGCTGAATCGCCGTCGCTTACTCAATTGCCTGGGGTGAAAGTCAGCTAATTTATGGATATTCGCGTCACAACAGTATCATTGCAGTGAAGCCCAAACGTTGTGCCCAAACACGGGAGACCAAATATTACTGGGATGAGGTGATGGAGACAGTCTTCCGGGAGATGGGCCATAAATGGCTCTTATATGTTTCATTGCAGAGATATAATGAAGCTGCTGTGATCAGGGCAATTATTTTCTGGAACGAAAAAAACAACGAATAAACGAATGAAAGAAACCAACGCATTTTATTTTACGCAATCGTCATCGTTATTCTCACGGCGCAAATTTCCATTTCGCAATTGTGATGCAAATATCCATGACTTAGTTGTTTTTTTGCTCTCATTCTCTTCTAAATGTGACCACAGTCTTCTTATTCCATTTATTTTTCAACGAGTCTTTCATTAGTGTATTAGGCAGAGAACAACAGTGTCTTTCGATTTTATCATATTTCATCACAGGGTGTGCTGACCAGAGGAGCGTTCGCGAAGCAAATCGAGGTGGCAGTGAAGACACTTCGATTCGGCAATCTCACTATGCACAATCGGATAGAGGTGCGGGGTTTAGTAAACGATGCGTGGTGTATTGATTATGTAGTTTAAAACTGTACAGAGACGTGGATGAACGATTGTGTTGAATGAAGAATTCTTTAATGCAGTTTGTGAAACATACCCAAGTTCGAGTTAGCGGAACGAAAATCGAAGAAATCAACCCGGCTAAAATAGGTTTCATTAACGATATTAGTTCACGAGTCGACATTGATGTTGTTTATCTCTTTAGAGACGATGTATCCTTCACAAAATAAGCTAACAATATAATTCGTTCTATAGAATACGGGTTCTTATCACGAAAATAATGTTACGGTAGTTACCTTCCAGAATATCTGGCAGTTTACAATGTACACCGCTACACCGCGTACGCCGGTACACCGAACACCGGAAGCACTTCAAATTGGCCAAAATTGACATTTTTTTGTGAGTTGCCGCCCCTTTTAAAATAAAAGTGGGCGGGAACTCACTTAATATGATTAATTTTTGCCAATTTCATGTGAATAACTGCCACATTTTCGGCAATCAGTGTACTCGGTTTACGGTGTATCTCGCACACTAAATCACTTGAAATTAGCCAAAATATGTCATCTTCAGTGAGTTCCCGCCCACTTTTATTTAAAAAGGGGAGGGAACTCACCTAAAACTGTCTAGTTTGGCCAATTTCAAGTGAGTTCAGGTGATCGGTGTACACTTTCGGTGTACCGGTGTACATAATACATTGCCAGAGTACCTCCAGAATAAACAACCGATCATGATTTTTCCGCTGAAAATAACACATTACAATTGACTTTTCTGCAATGATAGAAGTATTTGAAGTCATCATAGATGAAACAGTACTGAGTGTCCCTCGGATCACTCTCTCTCTCTCTTATACCGTTTGTGAAACATATTTATTCTGTCTTGAGCTAGGTGCCCACGTCAATGAAGATATTGGAGGGGTGAACGACGAGAGCGCTTTGCCCTCATTTCCGGCAATATCTCACTGCTGACGATATGTGAGAGTTGCGGGATTTAGCGAACGTCGTGCATGGATAAATGTAGTTTATTTAGTTATATCTTATCAATTATGAAGAAAAAAAACACTCCATTCAATGAAAAATTCTTTAACGTAGTTTGTGAAACATAGCCAAATTCTAGTTAGTGAAATAAAAAGGAAGAAATTAGTCAGATCGAAATATGTTTCAATGACTGTGCAAGAAACTGCTATGGTGTGCAGGATGCTTATGATGCAAGCGAAGTTGTCATCATTCCCAACATGCATACCCCCAACATCTCCGCATTTCATCTATGTTTCAACGGGTCTATATTTTGTCGGATCATCATTATTCTTCGATACCATGCTGCCTGAGAGTACATCATGTAATATAAACCACTTTAAAACTGGGCGGGAAATTTGAAATAGAATTAACAAGATTACTGAAGATCATGCATCGCGATCTGACAGCGAGGAACATTCTGCAAGGACGGAGCCAAGATATCCGACTTTGAAGTGAGTCTGCTGGGAAAGCTACACAATGAGAACAAGATGTCCAAAAGTGGCCGTGAAGTCAGACTTCAAAGATCAAAATTGATTAAACCACAGATGGATGGCGCCTGAAACGCTCAAGGACGGCAAGTACACGCTCAATGTCTGGAGCTTCGGCGTGCTCATGTACGAGATCAGACTACGTTGACAATCATTCGAATTACATATTTTCACTCAGCTCAGTTGAATCAACTGTGAAAAGACAGCGATTATATGTGAAAAACATATCCTCGTGAAACCTATCCGAAAACCTCGGATTAAAAGTGATGAATGTGGATGGATTTGTTTGCGATTGTGGTAACTGAGTGATAACAGCACATTTGCGCCATGATAGTTGGATTGCATGATTGCAGGGAGTGCTGACCAAAGGAGTGTTCCCGAAACCAGTCGAGGTGGCAGTGAAGACACTTCGATCCGGCAATCTCACTGAATTTCACTGAGAGTTGCGATTTTTAGTGAACGATGCGGAAAGCGTATGTATGGATTGATTTCTCAATGCAGTTTAAGACGTGAAATGGTGGAACAATTGACCTTTTGAGGAGCAAACTCTTTAATGAGATTTGTGAAACATACCCAGATTCGAGTTGACAAATGAAATTTGAAGAAATCGCCAAGATTGAAATATGTTTCATTGCCTAAATATATTAGTTCACGAGGCGACGTTTATGCTATTAAATCGAGTTCCGTGTATGACCGGGAAGGGGGTGGCACAGTAAATTCAAAGTTGTCCAAAAATTCAGAAATTTTTTTCTGTGAACTACCTAGGGATGGGATACACTTCAGCCGCGAGTTCATAATTTTATCATAATTTTATCTGACCGATTTTCAAAAATACATTTTTAAAAAATGAAAATTTTTGTTTTTGAGTTTTGGTCGGCATGTTGTATACCATTCGAAAGAGCATCAAAAGTTATGCAAAAACATCCTTTGACCTTCTCGAGGATCTACGGAGATATATTGATGTTTACACCCGATTGCTCCCAAAACGGCATCAAGCGCTATGCACTGTTAAATTCTCCTGACAATTCTGCATCGGATAGGCACCATAACGGTGAGGATTTCTGAGAGCAATCCATCTCAAATAGCGGCGCAAGAGTG
>JACMIF010004437.1:1231-12329 GCA_014805445.1 Diplogasteroides magnus | reverse complement strand
AATTGTGTCACAGTGCAATTTGTTGTCACATTTTGCACTGCAATTTGTGACATTTGTCACATTTTGCACTGCAATTTGTGACATTTGTCACATTTTGCAGTGCTTTGCAGTGCAAAATGTGACAAATGTCACAAATTGCACTGTCACAAATTGCACTGTCACAAATTGCACTGTCACAAATTGTACTGTGATACAATTTCCTGAATTTCATAAAAAAACCGTCTTATATCAATTTATGATCAACAGCAAAGTTTCTCATCTCCTCAAGACGTGTAACTTCTCTGTTAACCGCTTTTTAAAATAATGTCATTTAAAGGAGTTACAAGGTTGTTCCTGTTTGTTCGGAACAATGCGGAACAGTTCTGCATTTGTACGAATGTTTCCTTTACGTACAATACAGTTCACTTATTCTCCGCTTGACATGGCCGTTTTAAACCACATTAAACCGATCAGCAGCATTCTCCGCTTCCACAAATCCAGAACATACCGTACCACATGATTATCGATTCATTACGGTAGCCATTCCGTTCGCTTCGAAACCTTTACTCCGGTGCATCATCATTAAAATGGCTAACTGCATTGGTAGTAAGCAGTGCAGTATTGTATTCTCCACTCTCACTTGTCGATTTGTCTCTCGCAAACAGAGACGTTCGATCAGGAATGAAAAGAGGGAGTAGGGGATGCAAATGAGATGTTCGCGAACGGTTCGCGAACACAGTTATGTTCGCGAACATTGAGTTCACGAACGGTTCGGCTTGTGAAATCATTTTCGAGCAGTCCTTTCGAACCGATCGGTTGGTCCTGAAATGAAATGGCGAACGGTGCGAACTCGCGAGCAGATTCGATCCCCCACCCTAATTGTCACATCCCTTTCAACACTGTCTCATGAAAACAACTTTATCAGAGAATTGTGTCTGATGCCTGATGTATCCACTACAGAAGAGCTAAGTGGAATGACATTCGATAGACAGAATTACTCGAAGACATGCAGTGACGAACCCGATGGCTCGAGAAAGTATCAGTCGTCAATAGTGTATAATGACAAAGGGATTGAGGATTTGCAGCAAGGAAACGTAAACAAATAATGAGCTATAAACTAACTGACTATTTTGAGAGCCGCCATTTCTAACCGTCTAACGTTCCTAGCGGTAATCACTTACTTCACAGAGACAACTGTTAGGAGTGAAATTAGACAGTTGGCGGCAGTCAAAATAGTCGTATAATAACGAACGTGAAGTCCAATATTCTATTGATCGGTCCCACTAAAGAAAAATGTGTATGAAGATATTATTAAGATCCACTTGTCCAATATTCTATTGATCGGTCCCACTAAAGAAAAATGTGTATGAAGATATTAGAGCACTGACGTCATTTTTTGTTATGTATCAGCTGATTCAGAACATTTTTGATCATGAACATAAATTCCGCAACAATGAACCCGCAAAGAAGAGTCAACATAACGTCGACAGTGTCTACATTCGTTCACTTCTTCTGAAGAAATGACTTCCTTCAAACTCTTTTATGTTGCATACTGCAGTGCTTGCTTTGCACTCGCCTTGTTCGCCAATGCAATGCTAGTGTTCATCGTCGCGAAGAGAGCGTATCGAATTGGTCCTTACAGGTACATTATACGGGTTTCTATCCGATAGTAGAGTGCAATTGTCTTGTGTTCTACATCTCATGGAGCGTTTGTCCATCGCATGAGTGAGACAACCGTTCTTATTGAATTAGACGGCCGAAGAATGTGCTCAACTGTCGCTTTAGAAACGATAGTATATCAATCTAAGAAATTAATTCACTGTTGAATTTCAGAATGTTCACATATCTAACAGTTGCACAAGACACTCTCATTGCTTTCGCATACACACTTATAATGCCGGCAAGAATTATTTTGCATAATGCCCTTATATCTAATTGTCACTTGAGATGTGGAAATCATCTCATGGAGCGCTGTACTTCATACCGTTGTCGCCATTTAATGAACATTATCGATTGATGCAGGTAGCATTCATTTTTTTCCATTTACAATCACATTTTAAAGTTTTCATTCGACTTTTGGATCGCAACAATTTACGTTGTTCTCATGCTAATTTCTCTCAGTTTCTTCTATCGGTACACTCTTCTGTGCAGGTTTCGTAACAATTTTAAAAAAATTCATTGGGTTTTAATTGTTTAGGCCGCAAGTAGCTGCAATTTTTGCTGAAAAGAAGACAGTTTGCCTCATTTCTCTGACATATATCGTAAGAAAAAAATGGAAATTTTTGTGCATTTTGCGTTTCAGTTGATCATAACGGAGATGATGGCAGTCTCAGTAAAAGGAGTTCTTACTTCCTGTCCAGAAAGCAGAAACAAACTCGAGAGCATCATGCGTAATTCCTCCTATGACGTTGACTTACAGCACGTATACTTCATCGGCGTAGATGCAGAGGTTTTCGTCAAAACAAATTAGAGTGATCAACCTTATAACCAACCAAAAATTAGAGTGATCAACAAAAATTAGAGTGACAAACGACAATGGTATGAAGTCCAATTTCAGTGCGCGGATCCATTTCGCGTAATCGGCAGCACAATTGTCATAATAGCACAGATGACATTCCTTGTCGTCGTTACGGTATAACTAAGATTGGTGCACCTTTTTGTTAGGCGTTCAAAAACGGTAAATTTGTCATCATTCTTCTCCGGTGAGCGGTTGTCTCATGCCTTGATAGACGACCGCGAGGAGGAGAATAATGAAGATAAATTTATCGTTTTTGAACCCCTGCTTTTTATGAAACCGATACAGGTCAAATGCGGCTTTCGCATCTACAAAGAAGTCCGAAAGGGAATAATTAATGAAAATGCAAGGATGCAGCACATAAATGCGTTGAGAACGCTTATTACACAGGTCTATTTTTTAAAAATATATTACACTGTACCCCGATCTCTAGACGATTGTTCCAATGCTAACACTTTACGCGCCGAGTATGATCAACAGTGCGGCGATTTTCACTGGAAGTAAGCAAGGAGTACTCTCAAATGTGAAAAAGCTCAGCGGAATTAATGAAAATATGCATTAATCTAGGTTCTCGCATGTATCTTTCCCTTATTCCCAATAGCCAATCCCATTGTAATCATTTACTTCACTGAAGACTACAGAAGATATTTTCTCGGACACTCTACAACCTCTGTTCAGGTAGCACTCACCCCATTCAATTCTACATTTATTATTTAGAAAATCCCCAAAACCAGTACTTCACTAAATCGAGCTCTAAATGCTCATGGAAAATACTGATTATAAGCATTACACGACATGCACACAATATAATATTTGTCTTGGTGATCAAAGTGAATCTTTGATTTGTCCGTTGTGCTTTTACTCTGTAGAAACTCCTTCCAAGAAAATTGGCTATGCGTTGAATCGTTTGTGGAGACGTTCTTAATGTGGCCAGGCTTCTCTTCGTTGGCTAGTTCCTTCTCAGGAGAATGTCTTTCCGAGACGAGGAGGGTGATAGGACGGGGAGGCGACTGCTCCCGACGAATTTATTGTAAGTGTTACTCCCATTATAACTGAAGCGGAACTTATTCCTAACTGTATAAACAATGTTTTGAAGATACGAAATATCGTTGCCGGTTTACGATATCTTTGAATGGGCAATGATAGAATTCATGGTGAAATATCTACTCCTCACAAAACACATTGATAAAAAAACTCATTCGCTGACCACATTGATCATTCATTGTTGGATCTCTTTCAACACTCTCTCGCGAAAACAACTTCAACAGAAAATATATCTGATACCTAGTCAGCCACTACTCTTGAAGGCCTAAATGAAAACGGATAAAAAAATCTGTTCAAAATATAGTTCAAAATCACTCTAGTGGTGTGGAATCGAGTGAGGACGACTTTTGTGAATACAAAGGCCATTTTACCTGTGCACTCGACGCACCAATATAACAACAGGTTCGTCACCGGGTTTTATGTTTTGCCAAACGCGTAAACGGTGTGCAGCTCCATGGTGGTAAGAGAACACGAATTGGCAAGCGTATAGGCGCCTACTTGGCCATTTTCCCCCAGAATAACACCCAAGCCAGCGGAAGCCAAGTACAGCAGTTCCTCCTCCGATCGAAGCAGCGAGAAACAATGCCCTGGATAGCCCCCGTATGTACCGAACAACTAAGGAGTGGAAGCCTTGATCCTTATTGATTGATGCTTTGCAGACCCAGCGACCATAAAACCTCATATGCGGCAGCGAAGTAAAATGGCTGTGATTCTCAAAAACTTCTGAAGTTATGGGAGATAAAAATTCATGATATCTCCTTCAATGTAATCTTGTTTACGAGTAAAATCAAAACTCATTTCAATATTCGCCAAGCCAAAAAAACTACCAACGCCCACACGCATATTTTCATAAGTTTTTGACGAGATATTTTCCTATTGCCGCCCTGTTCAGCGATGTTGGATTTTCTCAGCAACACAATCTCAAATAATTAATAGATAATTGCATTCCTTCCTTGTTGTCGCTGCTTCGAACAAAATCAACTATATGACCCAGAGCGTACCGAACAAAACAATAAACATGCTGCAAATTCACACACATGATATTTGCAAAAAATGCCGTGCGAATAATTTTCTGCTTGTACAGATCTCTATCGTGGATCAAGCTTTGCAATTGTCACGTATTGGTTGTTGTGGCTCATTGTCAGGCCAATACATAGATCTCATGAAGATGTAGTGTCATAGCTTCACATCGACATTACGGTCAACAGTACCACACACAGAAAAAGAACTGCCAATATACGTCATTTTGAAACAGCCATATGATAATCTGTCAATGCTTGGCTTAGTTTCAAGCTGAATGAGGGGAATTGGCAGTATTTGTTATGTATGCATGCCCCCGACCATATAAATTCGCTCAAGATCGGCGTTCCCCATTTACAAGCTTCTTACCTGGTTTCACGAATTCCTTAGGCGCTTTGTTTGTAATGGCGACTATAATTTTGCAAAAACTTTGAAGAGCGCGGGGTTCGAAACTATGCCTTCGAACACATGAACGCCTTTTCTACGAATGAGCTAAGCCCCGATGTTGCATATCCCTCTCCTCGCGAAAAGGATTAGAAGGGGCAGGCCATATTATCTCGTGCATCCCGAAAACGTTAAATCTTTATATATATGTGGGAGATGAATAATGGTAGGCATTTACCGCAGCTGTCGGCCGAGGTGAAGCACCTCTAAAGCCGAAAACGCTGCCTTTGCCATGACTATTTGCCGCATTCTATGATCTAAGCAGCAATGTTCATTGATATTTTAACATATGCACACAACGCCTTATTCAAGAGAAAAAGAATCGTCCGATGATTTGAGATGAGCGTCTACCTCAACGTTATCCAAAATGTTGAACACGTAAACAATGGTATGCTGTTCCTTCTTCAAGGAAAGCACAAATGTTCAGTTCTCGGCATTTCTCTAAACATTCTACTTGCCTTTCTTATACTCATAAGGTCAAGAAAGGTTCGGTTTATATTGTTTCTGATATTGCTTTCTATTTTATCTGAGCTTTTATTCAGGAGATGGGAATTTACAAATACATCCTGATCATCTTTACTGTTAGTGACGTCACGTACTGTATAATGCACATGCTGATTCAGCCTGTAAGAAGATCATCAACTTAATTTAATAAATCTTGTAACAGAAATACATCGCTTTCGAAAGCACGCTGGGTGTCATCCCCATTGGCTACATTCGTCATAGCCGGGTGTGTTGATTTCAAGATAGTGGGGTATCACGAAAATCTACCTTTCCAGTTCCTCACAAGCTTTTATTGCTCGAGCTTCAGTGTGGCGTTTATAGCGTTGCTCGTACACTTTATCTATCGATGGATGGCGGTGAAAAGGCAAGAAAAATAATTCACTCTTCTCGATTAAGATTTCTTAATCGTAAAGCGCATGTTCGTTTAATTCCCTGCGCTGTGGTTATTAGAGTTGTTAAATCGAGTATCGAGCCTCGTTTATAATTTGCCTGCTGAGAGGTAATGAAAACAAGTACTCGTTTCTATTCAAATAAAAACGAGTACTCGTTTTCGCTCGGCGATCGGCCTATCATTTCCCTTTCTTCGCCTACTAGGAACGGTCTCTCACGAAGAAATCGAACAGACCGGGAAAACGAGGCTCGGAAAGTGCAGAATGAATGAGAGGGAGAAAAACGAGTACTCGTTTTTGCGCCGCTCGCCATGTAAATGTACGCAATGTAACCACTGGTTATCAGGGGTCCAAAAACGGTAAATTAGACGTCATTCTTCTCCGCCGCGCGGCTGTCTGTGAAGGAATGATACAACGGCGTGGCGAGGAAGAATGACGACAAATTTACCGTTTTTGAACCCCTAGTGGTTATATCTTCATTCGACATACAACCGCTCATTTTAGACGAATGAAAAATCGATTAGCTATTTAGAAGCCATATTCTCTATTCACCTTCAGAGTCAACCTCCTCCGATTATTCCACACTCCGTGGTTTATCTTTCTGATTCTTTTCCTTAGCTGCATCGAATGCTACGTTTGGGGATGTATAGCCTATTACGGAATGGCTGCAAATGAGGCTGGGATTGCTGCACTGCTACGTATTTGTTTCCCTCCACCACGCTAAAAACATAAATATCTTCAGCAAGATCGGTCGCTAAATACGGAGTCGATGATACATATTCAGACGCATGGCTGATTTCCTATTTCTGGGTGAGCAATACAATACAATACACTAGTTTATCGGTGTCAGAGCATGCGCTATGGGGATCAAGGGCAGTCTTCGATTAGTTATAGACATTTCGTTACATTTCTTCTCTGTAGGGAGTCCTCCCAAGAAAATAGAGGGGGTGTTGATTCCTTGGTCGAGACATTCCTTATTTGGCCATACTACTCTTGGTTGGCTAGTCCCTTCTAGAGGAGGATTCCAATCCGAGAGGAAGGGGGTGGCGACCGCCCGCGACGAAAGAATAGAATGGGTGATCAGTTGGTGGTCAATGTGTTCACAGTCCACCTACACTAGGGTTTCCAAATTGGTAATAAGGTGCATTTATTCGCTAGCGAAAGACAACCGCTATGAGTGGTTTGAACCAATGAGAAACTTTATTTCCAAATATTAAAGGAGCTGTAGCACGAACTTTCTCGAGTATAGGGTGAAAGCGTACTTCGATAGGGACTGACGTGAGAAGTCGAATGACATCACCCCCACGTTTCAAAGATTATTCTACGGCGTTTGGTGAAGCTCTAAAGGTATTAGTTCTACAACAGGCATAAAAGTGCAAGTGCTGTGTAGCAACGTGTTGATGTATCACAGTTCGGCATGCATCTCAAGCAATTGTACCTTCAACCTACTCCTCAAGCAATCTTCGATGCGAATAGGGCGGCTCATCCCTTTCCTCTGTACTCTCATCGGTTCAATTGTCTCTCGACCCCTTCCCCACCCTATTATCTACCGTACACATTAGCTTTGGAGCTTCACCAAACGCTGTAGAATAATCTGTGAAACGTGGGAATGATGTCATTCGATTTCTCACATCAGTCCCTATCCAACTACGCTTTCACCCTATACTATAATAGAAAAAGTTCGTGCTACAGCTCCTTTAATGGCTATTTTCCTAGTCAGAGCATTTTCAGCACGGCGAAGAGCTTCAACTCTTCTGGCTGATTCCCATGGTTGGATTCACAACAATCATGAGCCCTTGCTTAGTGGTCATGATCTACTGCGGGTGGTCAATTCACAAGTGGGACATCGATATTAGGGGGTTATAAAACGGTAGTAAAGTGCATTTATCATTCCCCGCGGAGCGGTTATCTTTAGCTGGTGGAGATTAGACGAATGATGAATGCCCTTTACTACCGTTTTAGAAGCCCTCATCTTCGATATCGCTTGTTTTCAACTCTGGCCAATTCAGATTCCTGGCCAGTTCTCAGCTCTCTACTCGCAACAGAGCTTTACAGGTCATTGTGATCATTTGATCATTCTGTGATTTTTGTTTTCAGACGCAATTGTTCATTGCGCTGTGCTCACAGACAATTGTTCCTTTCGTCTTTCTGTACATCCCAGTTTTTGCTTGTTTGATCTTGCCACTCATCGGAATATACACTGAATTCTTTGGTAAGTTCGAAGTTGGTGAAACCTATAGTGTATTACTAGTTTGGTTAGCAGGTTGACTATTTTTTGGGTTATTTTTCGTAGAAGATATACAAAGAAGAGAACCATAATTCCTAGTAATACGAGGGCGTTGCTTGACCAAATTTTAATTGAATGAATATTGTGCAGGCGACCTCATGTCCGGCACCTTCTCAATGTATCCGGTCGTGGACGCTTGTCTCGTGATCTACTTCATTCGAGACTACAGGAATGGGGTCAAGAAGATGGCCGCGAGTGTATTCGGCACGAAGATTCACCACTCTTGGAGCATCGATTCATCAGTGCCGAATACACGGATAGGGAGCAACAGAACATCATTGCCCGTTGTCGCTATCAATTAGAATTACACATTTCTATCGAATGTAAATTGTTTGCTCCGTTACACTTTCAATATGCAGCCAACTAGAGACCCCGAAACGAATATATGCGATATTCGAGTGAAGTGAACGAATTCTGCCTCGCATTTCAAAATCCTTCACAAGCTACCCGAGGATTGTGTAAATTCGCAATGTAAATTGTTGTAAATTGTGTATATTGACACCTTCGAGGTCGAGGATTACCTTAATTTAAAAATATTGTAAAATATAAAATTTGGGCAACCTTTCCATCCTCGTCCAACACAATGTACGAGTTCGAACAAGCTGCCATGCGCTGCTGCACCGTGCCGATCTGTGTTAGGCAAGGTGAACGTAAATCTCTTATCCTATCAAGCGAATGCGTGGAGGAGGGGAATCTGCTGAGGCATTTCCTAGCAGGGGATTCGAGACCGGAGCTCCCAATTCACTTTATCCGGTTCTATACCGTACAACCAACATTTTTCGGGACAAGTCTCGTATAATCCGACATTTTTCGGGACAAATACGGTATAATACCGTATTTGTCCCGAAAAATGTTGGTTGGACGGTAGCAAGCCACTACCAATTCCCTACCCCGGAGGGATGACACCAGTGATACGTTCAGCTGCTAAGGAAATTTGCGTCACGCCGATGCAGCTTACGGCGTACGCGTCTTTCAACATACTCGGATGGAATAAGAGTCACAAGAATTCTCAGAGGGGGTAGACATTTTCTACTGTACTGATGAAATGGCCCATGCATGACCAACACCGCGGCGGGAGTCGCACAATGACTATAATTTGGCTGACACCTGTTTTGAAATCTCTATGGCTTCTCTTGCGTCTCTTTAACTCCACTTCTCTCTCCTCTCTCTCAATTTCTTCTGCCGAGAACACTTGCGGATTCAGCACGTCAGAATACATATGTATGAGTATTTTCAAGAAAATCGAAAACCTTCTTGTGACCAAGCAGGCGTGTAGTGCATTGGGGGGCGTCGACCACTACGCTAGGGTTCTTCATTGCGTGAGTCGGGACCGGCTACGAAAATGTAAATGTTTCCGCTCATTGCGTGACTCCCGCACCATTGCCTCTCTCATGCAAATTCATATGCGTGAGTCCGCATTCCCCTCACTCACGCATTACTCACGCATTCCCGCGCGGTCACGCATTCACAAGTTCGCAATGCAAGATTTTTCAACACATGGAAACAACTTTATCGGGATAAAAAAACTCACTAAGCCATCGTAGATGAATTTATCAGAAGTATCATAAAGAAAAATCGAAATAAATATGGAAGTGATAGTTTGGCATTTCAAAAATTATCAACTATCCTGCCCGTCCACAAAAATCACCTTCAAATCGCCTACGAATCATTTGTTTTCACTACCTTCGTTGTGTTCATTCAATTAAAGCCATATTCAACTATACTGTCGTCATCACGCAATATGAATACGCAATAGTTGTGAAAACTTGAATGGCTAAACGCGCTTCTTTATTCCTTAAGAGTACGCGCTTCTTTATTCCTTTCTCAATCATCTGCCTTGGACGCTTTACTATGTGCCCGGTTAGCTCAGTCGGTAGAGCACCAGACTCTTAATCTAACTGTCGCGTGTTCGAGCCCCGCTTCGGGCTGCACAATTTCCAAATTTTTATTATAAATTTTGGATTAATTATTTGACAATAAATACCAAGCAGATCTTTGATCTTTGGAAAAGGGCAAAAATACGATGATTTCTTCGACTTTTCAACGACCGTAATCAATCGATATCGATATCGATCAATAACTTACACTGTAGGTCTTACAGTATCCCTTGGAGAGATACGTAAGTCAACCGTAATCAATCTGCCATAAACAAGAACAAAGGTAAAATCAATGCAAACAAGCAAGAGAAATGAAACGTCTCTGCACCGTGGCAGATGCGTGAGTGATGCGTGAGTAGCTACTCACGCGGGACCATTTGCATGTCAGAGGGAATGATGCGGAAGTCACGCAATTATGCAAAAAGTGCTCATTTCACGGTCTACTCCCGCACTAACGGTCACGCACGCTCAACCCTAGTGAGGACTATTCCATTTCCCCGAGTAGTGTAGCACCATCAATACCACGACGCACTAGTGCTTCTAAAACGGTAGTAAAGCGCATTTCTCATTCTTCTAATCCACTCGGAGCACTTGTCTATGGAACATAAGTAGAGACAAGAGCTCAACGGTGAATAGACGAATGAGAAATGCGCTTTATCACCGTCTCAGAAGAACTACTACTCATTATATTTCTTCCTGATACACAAATCGATGTCATTTGCAGCTCGACTTCATTCACGTTGAGAGTGCTGCCTGTCCCATGGCCAATTTCAAGCAGAACCACACGGAATTCGTTAATTTCGCTGTCTCCTTCAATGGAAACTTCCTGAGGTCATCGCAGGCTGATGTGGCTAAGGTGAATAGAATGAGCAGCATGGGCAATAGCTCCGGATGGGAACGTAGCTTGAACTGTGTGCATTGGGGCGTAAGATGCAGAATATGGTGGACGTATTGATAAAAAAGGAGGCCGACCCGCTTCAACTGGGGGAGCGGCGGGTCGGGGGGGGGCGGTGGGGGGGTGGGGGGTGGTGGTGTGTGG
>JACMIF010004436.1:0-12330 GCA_014805445.1 Diplogasteroides magnus | reverse complement strand
TGTCTATTACATGAGAGAGACAACCGCTCCGCTGAGATTGCGGGAATGACGAATGCACTAAAGTTACTGAATGCGACACCCTATTATTTACTCATTCATTTTACTTCCTGGCTTACTCTTTGCCTTGAATTAACGTCCTGCGTTCTTGTAACTGTCAGTCTCATTCCTTTCATTGCCGCATGTTTTCACCTCCTAGACTACTGAACATGATAGAACCCGGGTGACTGGGTAGTTATGGTAACAGGATAGCAGATCTTGATCGCCAACTGTTCGCTGAAAGAGCGAATCACATCGGTGTCAGTCAACTGTTATAATACTTTTAATAGTTGGGAAAGATTATGACGGCGCAGAATTAATTTTGAAAGTTGAAACAACTAATATCATCTGTGTGAAACATAACCGAACACGAATTGTGGGCGCTCACTGACGTCGTTCGTCTCTTTTGTAGTCTGTATCCTTTCCGCCTTCTTCATGTACTCTCAACTGTGCGCAGAGGATTTGACCACAGATCGACAGGGTATACAAAAAGTTGAGCACGTGCCAAATTCTACAGGAAAAGTGTGCTCAAGATTTTTCCACCTATTGTCTCGCTTCTCATCGCATCTTAGAAGCTACTGTCTTTCACTTGGAAGTACAAAGACTGTGTGTAGATGTTACAAAAGCATGTATCATCCTTTCCTCCTATCTTAACCTCGCAAAGAGAACGGACTACAGCTTATTGTTAGTGTTAGAGTTGAGATCGAAGACTGTTCAAGAAGCGTTCACACGTTTCTCCTCCCTGTAGTAGCTAGTCTTCCCTCCTGTGCGGAAGTTCTAACTTCTGTGTTCCGTGTTCACAAAATGTGTTCTTCTCGAAAGACACGTCGCGTGCCACCCGGGTACAGTACACAGACAGCCATCGCAAACTGACAATGACCGACTCCGTGGAGTGAAGGACTGGAGAGCCATGGACGTTTGCGCCAAAATGGCCAAATGGACAAACGCGCCATCCACTTCACTATTAAAGGAGCCACAAAGGGAGATTTATTTGCATGCACTTTCGGGTTCACTTCTCTCCATTCCCCCACTTTCTCGTCGTCTACTCTGACAACGAGAGAGTAAGGGAATTGGAGAGAAGTGATCCCGAAAGTGCATGCAAATATATCTCCCTTTGTGGCTCCTTTAAAGCGCAAATGTTCATGGTGCGCTTGTCTTTTGTCGTTTGGAATGCTTTCTCTCAGTTTGACTGGGTATCTCAAACTAAGCATTTCCGCGCGTAGCCAATGCGGCTAGGCGCGCAATACTTGATATCAACGCTGACTACCATCATGAATGGTTGTTCCTTTCCTGGTTGCATGAGAGATCACGTTGAGAACAGGAGGTTGTTTGCATACTCTTCTCTCTTCTCAACCACCTCTGGAGGAGCGTCTCTTTCTCTGCACTCTCTCCATCCTCCACTGTCTCTAACCTCCTCTGCATCTTCTTTTCTCTTCAACTGGTGCAGTCTCCTTGGAGACAAACCATTCCTCTGGAGAACAGTCTGACTGTCTTGACCCTCTCAGATCTCAACTGTCTCTAACCTGCTTGATTTCTCGCACCCTCTTCCCTTTCTACAGTATCTCGGTCGTTCTCTAAACAGCACAGGTACTCTGTGCCTGATGGCGCCGATTCTGCCACATGTTCCGTGTTGAAGATTCGAAATCTTCGAGTTTCTGTCGTTAATGTTTAGCTGGATTTTAAAAATAATGTTATTAGTTTGTAAATGTATAATACAGGTCATGTTTCGCGCAACGATCAAACTTTATTGCTCTGCGCATTCTCTTATTGAGTCCATGAAACATATCTCAATATATCGATGTCTGTGGACTCTCTGGCGCTGAAAAGAATTCCTTTGTGAATGCTGATGTTTGAGATGAAACACAATCGAGCCGGGTTTCTTGCGCAATTCCAGGAATGCCAATACCTGCTTATTTCACAATGCACTGCGCGTTCAATACACTTGTTCTCTGGATGGAGCTAATTTATCGCGTAATTGCATCTTCTGTACGGGAAGATGTTTATCGTAGTACTCTCCCCCTTTCCCTGTTGCCCTTATTTCCTTGAACTTTTTCCGGGGCTTGACATTGCAAAGATTCTGAAATAGATTATTGTATCATTAGCAATTTTGTAATTAGTTTGCAATTGCCATGAATAATTAATCGATCTTTCACTCTTTGTGCACTCTCTTAACGGAACTGTGAAACATAACTGATCCTGAAATGTTTCGAATATGGAACCGTGAAAAGCAATCATACTGCTAGGGTTTCTAAAAGTGTTGTCTCTACGTTCGATTGATCATCTTTTCGCACAGACTATAGTAAATGAGAATGTTGACCTAATCACGAATATGATTCCGTAAAAACAATTATATAGTTTCTTTTCAGATCAGCGCCAGCCTTCGCGGGTGCGCCCCCGGCCGGAGATCAGATGACGCCAATCTCAGTCGCCGAGTCACAGGGCACGAACAACCAGTCGGACAGGCACTCGGTAGCTGATGCGTCCTCCACCTCCAGCAGGGTGAGTACTTCGCACACGCGCCGGGTTAGCCGGGTCACTCCTCCACCTTTGGTCTCTACCTGGGTTTCTAAAACGCGACAGTAAAGTGTATTTCTTATTCGTGATGATGCGTCCTCCACCTCCAGCAGGGTGAGTATGTCGCACACGAACGAGGTTTCTGGTTCGATTCCGGCCTCATCCCACTCCTCCGGGATCGGCCATTTATAGTGGCTGGAGAAAATGACTAGGGAGAACTGTTCTGTAATACCCTGCCAGGAACTGCCTCATCGGATATTTTTTTCCGGGGGAACTGGCCCTACCGGTGGCCTGCTGTTGCTGCTTGGCGTTCCGAACCGTTTCCGCAGGGGACCCATCTTACCGAAATAGTGCTTCGCGAAGACGTTGTTGTTATTTACTTACTAGTGACTAACTGCTACACGTATTTCTCAGGCCCTGTTCGATCGATAACATGACTTCGATCGATTGATTTCATTTTGTCTCACCGCATGTGTGGCCCAACAAGCGAATGAACAACTTCATGCTCAAGAATTTCCTTTCCGCAACCGATAACGCGACCATTTGCTGCAATTTCCGAAGGCATCTTGAACAGCGTGAATTAGAATATCTCTGAATTTGACTGATCAGACAAAAGAGACGGTGCTCTCTCCACATCATTCTTGACTTGATCATTTGGCCTCATTCTCACTCACTCTCACCATGGGCAGAGGCCGGGCGCGGTCGGAGTTCGTTTACGGGGTACGTCTGTCTCACCGATTCCGCTCGATATTCCGCCATGCTCCTGTTACCAGCGTACCAGATAATTCCCCATCGATAAGCCCCTTGTTTATTGGAGAGTCCTTAATTTATTCGGGAACGTAGCGGATTATTATACCCGTGTTCCGCGAGAGCCAGGAGAAATCGTTCTTGCGCTTGTGCTGAACAACTTTTGTGCGGGGGGACCAGAAAATAATGTGCCGGGGGTCCTACGACGAAATACCGTAACCTGGGCTAATTTACGGAATCCTGACATGAATAATTGCAGGACACAGCCTCCGAGCTCATCACGTGTCCGTGCTCGTCGCACTATGGCAAGCTGCTCCTGGACGCCGTCTTCCCGAGGTACTGTAGCCGCGACGCGACCGCGACGCACGAAAGATCTTCCGTGCGAGACCGAAATGCTTTCAGGACGCCGCAGGAGCTCTTCGAGCTGCTCTTCACCGAATCGCCGTGGTTCCAGCAGCTGAACGACTGCTTGAGGAGAACGCGTGAGTTTTTCAAATTGCGTTCAGCGGGTCAGACGGAGGGTTAAACTGATGAAAACGTAACTTATTCAGGCCATAAAAAGACTTCCGATAACGTTAGCGGTGAGTTTCCGGCTGAAGTTCGTGCGTGCTTGAATACCCGCTGTTTTCTTCTAATTGCTGCTTTCTTCTCTTTTTTTCGGGTTTTCTGGCGGACTTTTCAAATTCTTCTAACCCCTTAGCTCTATCCCCCTAGACACCCTTAATTTCCGCTGCATTACACCTAACTTTGCGGGATTTGGTAAAGGGTCGTGTGCACTCATTGAGCTACCGTAATCCGGAACGTTTGAATTTGTATCGATCGTTTGATGTGCAGGCTACGTGGCGTCCTCGTGGGCGACGGACAAGGAGGGCATCAAGCAGAGGACCTGCACGTACACAATGGCGCTCAATCACGCCATGGCACCCAAGAGCTGCGTGGTGACCGAGAAACAGGTATACGATAGTTCGATGGGTCAGATCTAGTCCACTGGGTCAGAATTAGGGTTACGGTATCATCTGGGTCCTAAGCCAAGGCAATACAAAGACAATTTCAGATCTGCACGGACCTGGAGCGGCCGCAGCACGGCTTCGTCGTGTTCAAGGTTGGCTACAGTAACCAGTGAAATCCACTCCAAACCAAGGCGGCAATTCAAATCTGACATATTTGCAGGAGACGCACAACGCGGGCGTACCGTATTCGGATTCGTTCACCGTGCAGTGCACGTACTGCGTCACGGCCGTCGGATCCAGAAAGGTATACAGTAGTTCAACCGGGGCATATGTGGTCCGCTGGGTCATACGGCGAGACAAACACACAATTCAGGCCCGACTCGTCGTCCACGGTGGAATCGTGTACAAGAAGAGCATCTGGAGCGTCATCAAGTGTGCGTTTGAACTTTGATCTTTGTAGTTTGATCTTATGATCGTTGTAGTTTGATCTCTGATCCTTATAGTTTGATCTCTTAATCTTTCAGCGTATATCGAGAAGTCGACCGCCCAAGGCCTCGACGACCACTACGCCGCCCTCGAGGAGACGCTCTCCATGGAGTGCGGTCGACAAGTGAGTTGTAGTTTGATCTTTCGATATCTGTAGTTTGATCTTCGGCTTCTGTACTTTGATCTTTGCAGGCAGCGGGCAGCGACACGGCCGCAATGGAAGAAGATGAGGACGCGGACAGGTGGATATTTGAATTTTCGCCCCAAAATTCAAACTTTGAATATTCCCGCCGTTGCCCTAGGGGACGTCATTCCTTCATTGTACTCCTCCTCCTCTTCCTTCCTCTTTTTCCCTCTCATCCTTACTTGTCGTTCGCAGCCCATTCTCATCACTACAACCCATCGATTCTCGCTCTTTCGCATTCTTTTTCTCTCTCCCAATACAATTGTACACCCCCCCACCCCCTTTAAGCCACGGATTTTAAATTCCCGCGTTTAAATTTTATTTTTCCAGAATGGACACCTCTTCCGAAGACGGCCCGGACGCGGACGATAGTCACCTGAGAAGCAGTGAGTTGGCGCGGAGGGAGGGAGATTTGAATTTGGGCGGGAAACATGAAATTTGGCGGGAACAATTTGAATTTGAAGGTTCCCGCCACATGGTCGCGTCCGTCTCCGGCATCAACTTCCTGCATCACGGGGAAAGGAAAGAGAAGGAGCACCACGTCTTCCTTCCAGTCGTCGGCAGGCAACGGCGCTCGGACTTCTACGCCATCGTCGTCATCGGACTGTAAGCCCGTGGTCTATTTGTTGTGATCTAGCACCGCTAAATTAGGGTCTATGGTTCGAATCATTTTCGAGTAAAGTTATGTTGCTATTGTAGCTTCCATAGCCTAATGGTTGTGTGGTAGCATCTCTAAAATATTGTCCGCTGAGTTCGAATCCTCCTTAAAAGCTGCGTTTTTGCAGGCTCGCGCTGCTGGTCGTTGTGAACACGATGGTGCTCTGGCGTCTGTCGTCTGCAGCCACGCCCACCGACGAGGGACGTTTGGCGAATCTTCTGGAGAGGTAGGAATTGTGATGTTTCTAGCGTACTCGAAAAATCGGCGGACTCAAAAATTGGGAAATGGCCCAATTTAGTGTAATCTTTGCATTACAGGTTGATGCAGAGCGCGCCGCCTTCCTCGCCGTCACTCGAGCCGTCATCCGCAGACCTCGACTCGCTAATTGCCACCGTCGGCAGGCTGTCGGAGCAGCTGCAACGAGTACGCGACGCAGCCGCAGCGCGTCGCGAATTGTAACTGCGTCGCGAGCCGCGACGCACCTGCATTCTCAGTCAGCACAACTTTTATTTGTACAGAACGTCTCTCGCCCCCCACCCCCACCCGTCGCAAACTTGACATTTTTCACTTAAACAGTGACACTCGACCAATTAACTCGGAATCTTATAAATATTGAGATACGGCAATTGTGACTATTGTGATTGTTTTTCACCATTCTTTCTTCTTATGATTCGCTGAGATATGCTTATTCCGTTCCGATTCCGGCTTGCTACTGCGTTTAGCAAGCGGACCGGAACGCACAAATCCAAGTCTTTCCTTCTTTGTAAGACCCAATGTGCTCTGTTAGGGATGAATTCCACGGTTAGAGCTTGGGAATACTTAATTGTCGGCTTTGGAAAAAATGGTTCAATATCATCTAGACCGTGCTACTTATATTGACGAGTACTGTTACATACTTATACTTCTTCTTACTTACTTCTAACTTCTTATTTACTTGTTAGTGCATGACATTTTGAGATATTCACATATTATCAACCTAATACTTACTTGTACTGCTTGGTCTTGTCAGTGTTACATTCGGATTCGGCCAATTGTTGTAGGATTTAACCGGTGCTTAGATATTCTCGCGCTAGACAATGACACTAGATATAAGTGCAGAATGAGTGAAGTAGTCTCTTGAACTTCTAATTGATATCTATTTCACCATTGTGGCGCCAATGTTCAGTTGTCTCTCGCTCCTTCCATTATAACACTAGAACAGAGTAGCTCGTCCTTACAAGTAATGGAATTGCGTCCGTCAGTGTAAGATTCCAATAAAATTTTAACATGAGTTTTGAAGGATGTAAATTTGACGTGTAAAATTCACTTCTCCGAGAAGGATCTCGGAGATCTCTACTATCAGCTGTGTTGTTGTCTATAAAATGCAGAGACAACCGCACTGCTGAGGGAGACATGACGAATGCATTAAACGACCCGCATGCTACACTCTAAAATCTACTCAACATCAGCGAACCGCTTCGATTGGGGGGGGGGGGGGGTTATGGGTTTTAAATGGTGGGGGGGGGAGGAGAGGAGAGGGGGGATATTAATTTCCCAGTGATTAGTCATGAAAAAAGTAACATTTGAATAGGTTTCATGGGGCAGATATCAGAGGCGCGATAATTAATTGCCAATGTATACTCATCAACAAAGTATCAATAATATATATGAATAGGTGAAAGGCAAGAGCGTCATGAATATTTGCGCCATTATGGTGGACTGGGTATATGCGCCGATTATGATGATAACGATTACACAGCTGTTCAAATCAACATTTTGGCGCAAATGTTCGTGGCTCACTTGTCTTTTACGCGCGTTTGTTCTTGGTCTGAATATGTTTCATTTTGCAGATATCAGAGGTGCGACAATTATTTTTCAATGAGTGCGCATCGGTGTTGGCAGAGTGAATCCCAAAGTGCATTCCTTCTCTCTGCGCTCTCATTCACTCGGTCGTCTCTGATCCATTGGCACGACCGAACGATGGAGAGCACAGGGAGATGGAATGCACTTTGAGATTCACTCTGCCAACACTGGTGCGCATCTCTCTATTGCAACAATAAGCAACAAATATAATAGAATATAAAGATGTGTGAATGGCAAGATGGACATTTGCGTCATAATTGTGAAATGGACTCTTTTGCCGGGAAGGAAGATATCGACATCTATCCACTTGACAATTTTGGCACAAAGGTCCATGGCACTCTTATCTTTGACCCTTTACTTTTGTAGGCGCGTAACGAGCTGAAAACTCTCACATTCACGTGCAGGATTTTTAAAGCAATGGCGAAGTGCAGTTTCAGTCCGCTAATCCCGTCATAGCGGTTGTCTATTACTCGAAATGGTAACCGCTCCAAAGGGATTAGACGAATGAGAAATTAACGTAAGTACAGGTTTTGGAACCCAATTCACGTGCTTTTTCGGCTTTTCTCTCGGTCTTCTTACGTTAATTTGCGCTCATGTTACACGCAGAATGTTAAAGTTCCTTTGAGATGAATGAATCTCGAATTCATTCCGCCTCGGGCGGTTTTCGGAGAAACGATCAACGAAAACGATTAATTTTATCGTAACAATGCCAGTACATCTATGCAACTTCAGACGAAAGCGATCGGTTTGTTTGTCCGATGCTTATTCACATTGTTCTGCCTACATAACTTGTCCCTAAAGAAGATACAGATCGATTTAAAGAAGACAGTCATCACACAGCACAGCAGGGCGAGCAGATTCGGCTTGCGAGTTGCGAATCCGCATGATTTCCATGATCATTTGCATTTCTCGCGGATTCCGCACGCGGTCCCTCTTCCCCTCCCTCTTCTCCCATATCATTTCTTGGATTTGCATTGGATACGGCCTCGCATGCGAAGTAGGCAAATGAGCTGGATTGGGAATCCGCATTCCGCGATTACTCACCTTACAGCAGAGGGGAATTTTTTCACGCTTTCGTCCTTCCGTCTGTTCATCCGTCTATCTTCTATCGCATTTCGGATAATAAGTGCATCATTTGCCGTCTCAACTCTTCAGCAAGCAGTTGTCTCTAGTAATGAAAGACAACCGGTACCCGAAGAGTAGAGACGACAAATTATGCACTTAATTTCTGAAATGCGATACCTACTCTCTTCTGCCTTCGTTATCAGCTACTTTTGCACGCAATCCATCAAAGACTCGACTTTACTATTCCATTTTCTCTCTACCCAATCCCTTCTATTAGGTTGATGCATAAGTAATGATAAATCGATTGCCTGACCTATAACTCGGCGCTCAGGCAAAGCTATGCCACCAGGCTAGATCATCATATTAAGGGTCAAGGTTACTATCATATCACAACATACCGGTTGTTACCTCACAGTTCGTCAGTAAATATGACAAAAAAGGAATATTTCGACCACTTCGCAGCCCCGCAACATCGGATTTCTCGATTTTTCCCGGACTTTCAAGCAAAGCATATATGCTAACTAGTGGGTTTTATCACTCATGGGTACTGTCCTCAACATATCCTAGAAGGGCTTTCAATTCTGTGCTACGACTACGAAGTTCTGATGGAAAAGGTAAAACCAGTCAAACGAGTGATGCTTTTAGAAATAAATGTACAGTTTGGTGGAAAGGAAACGATATCAAACGATATGGGCGCGGGTTAATATCCTACTCTTTTACTGTCCATAACCAATAACAATTCTGAACGTTAACACGTGTGAACACAAATAAAAATACATTTTTCGTGAAAACTGGTAATGTGCTAGTCGGAGCCAGTTTTGATTTTCTTGAAAATGTATTCATTATGTCCTTTAAAACGAAGTGGCCGTATAACTTGGCAATTAATTATAATAAGGGAGACGAGTACTACATATAGCGCATACGTGTTCCTTGAACCGTTTACTATAGGAAAAGAACGAGAAAAGATATGCAAAAATTTGCCATATTTTAAAAATTGGCAAATATTCTTACCGATGCTACCTGAATAAGGCATTTAGAGCTATAATCGAATGTGGATTTATAATCTATTGGTAATGCACAAGTTGCTTCCGAAATATGATTGAACAGATTAATGTAGCTTTTGAAAACGAGCTGTCACTCTTTTTCGGATGAAAAGCCGTTTTTTGTCACTTTTTTCAAAAACAATTGCTCTGGAAAAGCCAGTCGGCTGGGAAGTCCCTCACTGGGGCCTGGTATTCTTCATGAGACGGCTCATGCATGAGCACATTTAGTTTGGCCCGGAAAATTCGCTCCTTGAAAATACAGCACGAGAACTTATCAGAGGTCCATTCCGAGATCGAACGCTATTTCAAATCGCGCCGCGAAGGCTTCTACAAGGAAGGGATCCATAAGCTGCCTGAGAGATGGCAACAGGTCGTGGACAATGGTGGTGCATATGTCTGATCTTATCATGTTGTTACTATGTACTTGTGAGATAATGTTCATTTTTATCATTACTTATGCATCAACCTAATATTTCCACGTCGGTATTTATTCCTACTCTCTGGCGTTTTTACCTTTTCTCATAGTCTAGTCAAGGGAACGCATAAAGGAATTTTTAACCCCCCCCCCCCACTCTTCAAAGTTGTTGGTTATCGACTTGATAGACGGCTGCTTCGACGAGATTGAGGAAGTTAGAAATTCCACAATTTGTTCCCTTGCATAATCTCAAAAGCTGATTTTTCTCTCTCCCCTATGTAACATAGGCTATGTTTCCAACACTTGCCTCTCTTCTTCTTTATTCTCCCTTCTCTTCCCTCCCCTGAAGAAAACGCCTGGAACGCGCCAGAGTGTAATTCCTAATCGACTTGCCTAGCAGTCCACCGGCAGGATCACATCCCCCTGAATAAAGATATTTCAATCTTCCATCTCATTTTTTCACTTGTTCTCTTCTCGATGCGTCAATCAAAGTGTTTCTGGTCTTATCTCTCCTGTAATGTGGACAAAGCACGGCAGTTATTGACAGCCGTTATTTCTAGCCGTCTATTTTCATTCCGAGCTGTCGTCTCTCACTTCACAGAGATTACCGCTCGGAATGAAAACATACGGCTTGAAATAATGGCTGTCAATAACTGCCCTGCTTTGTCCAAACTACTCTCCATTCATTCTCCCTTATCTTCATTTCATTCCAGTCATCACTCGTCCCCTACACGGACTAATCACCATGAACTCTTCCTATACAAGAGGAGCATCCTCAAGATCTTTAAAGAAGCCTAAAAGTGAGTTTCAGAATTGACATACATATATAGGATCCCACCGGGATTAGCCTATGATCTTTCGGTTTTGTATGTAATCAACGATGGTGAACTACACCACGTTGTCAGAATAGTTGACCCAGATTGTCCCTTTATGGCTTCTTTAACAATTCGACGAGCCCGATATCAGTTGGTTTTTATAAATATATTTTTGCATATAGTGGATGAAGTGGAAGATGACCTTTTCAATTTTGTTCACAGTTCTTCAAGGTTCATATCTCTGAAGAAACAAGAAATATTTTTAACACAGTTTTTTCGTTCACATTCGTGTTTGTCATTTTAATATCGAGAAATTTAACAGTCCCATGAAACATATCGATTTTCGCACAATAGCGGCCGGCACTAGTTCAAATCGATTATGGTAAAAAGTTTTCCTTTTCTCTGTATGTGACACTTAAACAGACAATTCGCTTCTATTTTCTCGCAAGATGACTGATTGGAGTAAAATCCGAGGGTTCATCACTAGAGTAGGAAGAAGTGCACAGTTCTGTCGTCGAATTTCCTCGGAGTGGTTGTCCATCAGAAGAGACAGACAACAGCTCCGATGCAATTAGACTATTGAAATGTGCACTTTTCCTTGGATTTTCCACACTATTCATCATTCGTTTCCCCCAATCGTTGGTGTATTGGGAGAAGAGAGGCGCAAGTGTTCCTAGATTCGTCAGCTCTTTTTGCGCTATGGAAGGGACTCTCTATCATTACTCAGTTAAGTGTAACGAGAGTCTCGTTCACTGTGCCTCTCTTATAGGGTTCTCTTATCGAGACGTTATTGACAGCCGGTATCCTCCTATCCATCTAATTTAATTCCTAACGGACGTCTCTGCGAAGTGAGAAACGACCTCTATGAATAAAGTTAGACGGCGGTCACCGGTTGTCAATAATGTCCTCAATCGTTAGTCTCTTTAACTCAACGCCCCTCATACGCAACCGTTTTTAAGATGAGAACAGCTAGAAGTAAAGCACCACTCACTGAGTGCAACACAAGGAGGCGGTCCTTCTTCCCACCGCCGGGGTCGCCGTCGCACACCTAGGTATCTGCCGCCATCAAACGTAAGATTACGGGCTCATAAAATTCTCATGTCCATTTCAGCCAGAAATTATGATTGGTGTGCGCTGTGCCAAAACACGTAGAATAACACGGCCTAGTTCTTGGACGACAATGCCCAGGACTTGTCGGATTTGAAATCACCATGAACTCTTCCTATACAAGAGGACCATACTCAAGATCTTTTAAGAAGCCACAAAGTGAGTTTCAGAATTGAAATTTATTTTTATATCTAATCAAAGATGGTGACCACGTTGTTAGAATAGTTGACCCAGATTGTCCCTTTATGGCTTCTTTAACAATTCGACGAGCCCGATATCAGTTATATTTTGTTTTTGCGTATAGTCGGTGAGGTTGACTATCACGTGCGAGAGATATCCGCTCCGAGGGAGTTAGACGACAGAAATGTGCACTTCTGCTTGGAATCCGTTCACTATTCGTTGTCCCATTCATTGGTGATTGTGAGGCACAAGTGTCCCTATAGTCGTAAACTCTTTTTGCGCTATGGA
>JACMIF010004434.1:0-12333 GCA_014805445.1 Diplogasteroides magnus | reverse complement strand
TCAATCTATTCCATCATCCATTCCACCACAAGGAATGTCTGCTCCTCAATATACATCCACTCCAAAACAGCCAATGAATACAACTCAGTCATTCAATAGGGCCTCCGATGGGCAACTGCAAAGAAAAAACGAAAGTGAAAATGTCGATGCAAACTGTGACAAGCTCGGCCGTCGCCGACCTGTGGCGATTTGCACGGTGCAAACTGCGACAAGCTCGCGCGTCGCCGACTTGACACGGATTGCACGGTGCAAACTGTGACAAGCTCGGCCGTCGCCGACCTGTCACGATTTGCACGGTGCAAACTGCGACAAGCTCGCGCGTCGCCGACTTGTCACGGATTGCACGGTGCAAACTGTGACAAGCTCAGCCGTCGCCGACCTGTCACGATTTGCACGGTGCAAACTGTGACACGCTCGGCCGTCGCCGACCTGTCACGATTTGCACGGTGCAAGCTGTGACACGCTCGGTCGTCGAAAATTTGTCACATTTTGCACGGTGCAAATTGGGACTTCATGGTTACCTTGACATAATTTTCTGAATCTTATAAATCACTGTCTTATATGCAATCTGCAAAATCGTAAAATACTGTTTGATATATTCTCATGAGTCTTCGTATCTGAATAAACGTCAACATTATTATTTATCGAGGTTAAAAACTTTGAGTAATTGAGGGATTTTTCAGAGAGATCATGAGGTGCAAAACGTAATTTTCTCTTATCTGTGCAATTTCGCATTTGGACTTTTTTCAAAAAAGACTACATATCTGATTGCGCAGATGGAAAATTGTGCAATGTGCAAAAATTCAGAGACAATTACCATTGTTAACAGAGGATTACGGTAGCTATTGCAATATAGGGTACGGCAAAATGGATCGAGTCTTTCACTCGATTGAACATTCGTTCTTTTTGGCCGTCTTTTTCGATTTTTTTATCATTCGAATCCACGCATTCATCTCTTTCTTTTCTCTCTTCGTATCAGCCTCCAGTTCGAGAATCTAATCGCGTCTGAATATTCAAAAAACTTTGGAGTAAATGTTTGTGGTTGTTTTACGGTCAAGCCATAATAGGACGGACCTCTTTCTACAGATCTCATTCGTTTCATCAGACGCTTCCATTCTGCTCAATTTCGAGATACGCTTATATTCAGGATCCGCGCTCCGATCGATGCCTCTCTCCAGAGCGAAGCTATAGTCCAGCTTAGTACGGATGTTCGACAATGTGGCCTGTAACAGTCTGCGCTGCGGAATCCCCATTTTAATATTTCATTGACGCATTTCTTCGGAGCTGTTATCTATCACATGAGAGGGAAATTGATCATTTTCGCATAAAATTACCATCTTAAAATCTTGTGTCCTATTACACTGCCCTGAATTCAAATTCGTGGGAGAGACAGCACTAAACAATAACTTATTATTCAAGTGAACGATAGCATTATGGGCACGCTGGAACACGTCTTGAAGGGCAAGCAATGCATTAAGGCAATTAGATAATGGAAAATTTAGTTGACACCCGTGGATAATGAACAGAAATAACGAGATCTAGTCACACATAAATTATTTCATTATAAATTAAACTGTACAAATTTAGCTTTGCGATAAGGAATACTGGTCCCGTTGGATATGCTGTTCAGGTTGCTACGCTCGGTTGCATTTACAAAGATAACAATTAACAAATTGGGATGATGCAAGAGGAATCATATTAGCCAAAGTAACAGTGCATAGACAAAACGTATGATTTCTCACTTATTCCTGTTCTTCCTCCTCTTCGATCACAGTTTCCAGATCGAAAGACGAAGTAGATTCCAACTCCGAGTTCTCGTGCAGTGTTGGCAGTGGTCCCGAGGACAGAGCGGAGACGGAAAGGCCCAATCGACAACACGCAGGCTCTGCACAGTATCAATTTAAGTACAGGAGTGAACGGAGAAGCAACTATCCATTATGGTTTCTAGAAGGTATTAGAGTGCATTCATCTACGGTCTAAGGCTCTTGGAGCGGTCGTATCTCGCATGAGCGACGCAATCGCTCTTATTGAATTTGATGACATACGAATGCACTCTACTACCGTTTTAGCTATCCGACTATCCGTTTACACTGTACAATTCACGACTAACTTAGTTGAAATTCTTTCAATGAGAAAACGAGTATTAAAAGCATATAAAGAAGATATCAACTGGCCGTCGAAGGCCGAAAGTGCGTGTGGTCGCGCCGAAGGAAGTGAGTGTGTGTCTCCTTGTGCCTCCCCTTGACTTATATAGGCAATCCCCGTCTGTGTTTAGTTATGCACAGGGAACGTTTGATTTTCTGACGCATGGGAATCAAGCCCACCTAGGGAACGATTGCGGAATGGTGTGATGCAGAGGGACGAAGAGGATAAAAGAACGTTAACACGTGGTTGATTGTACTGTGAAAAGGATGGTGATCTAGGCCGAGTCAAGCATACGTGGGCACTCATTTCGGCACACCTGAGAACCCGCGTACTAAGACTAACATAACAAGACCCACTATAGTCAGTGATTGTAACTATAGTGAAATCGCGAAAAGAACAAAAATTGACTTGCACCAATGCCTAACATAAGGGCAAGTTATAACTCATAGGCCTATTCGTCCCAGCGATCGAGAATAGCGAGCTTAGACCCTCGAGCGATCAGATCTAAAAAGATAAACGAGTAACCCCACCGAATATTTATTATTCACTCAGAGGAACAGTGGTAGTCAAAGTCAACTCACGGGGGGATCTATTGTATACGGACTAGGGTTTCTACGACGGTTGTAGTGCATTTCTCGCACTTAATAATAATATTTATCACCTGCATGGAATGTATACAAGAGTTAGAAAAGAGAAAAAAAATGATATTTCGATTGAATGCCAGTGAGAGAAAAACGACTACTAGGCCGTCATGTGAGAAGAATTAATAATTTAAAAGCATAACTATAATGGTACACCGGATAAGGATAAACCAAAACTTCTATTCTATATTGAGCGGTCGCTGCTCCTTTGGTGGTAAGACAAGCAGATTGAGATGCAAAATATCCAATATAATATTGGCAAACCTTTTCGGTTGTAGGGCATAAATGTTCTTGTGCAACATCCTTATATATTTAGCCTTCAAAACGATGTAGGATGTTGCCAATTTTCTCTTGTCGATTTTCTCATTCGTTTACATTTTTTCTTCTGTATCTACATCACTTTCAACGCACATCATCACTCTCATCACTGTCAGTCTATAACCATGGAGAAGGTGAAGAAACGGGGGTGGACAATTCCATTCACAAGAGCCATCATTCAGACAATTCGTTCTCCTCGAAATTGAAACATCTTATCCTGCCTTTATTTTCACCACATTGACGAATTATCTATGCTTAGTGAATATACATTCTTTACTTTCGTTATCTGCACAGAATTCGTTATTTTCCCACATATCTGATCCGCACTAGGGTTCGTCAATCAAGCGGGTTCTCGAGGACCCGATAAGCGAAATCATTCTTCCTCTCTGCGCGATCGTTCCATTTTGAACCGTTAAGAATGAATGAACAGACTAACAAGAATACCGTTTTCTTATCGAGAACCCGTTAAGTATTTGAATACCTTTCTCTCATCTTTTGCAGTCTCATTTCATTCACCCGGTATAAGCATGCCTCTATCTTATCGGGAACCCGACAAGCAAACGAGAACCCGTTAAGAATGACGTCTAACAAGCCAAGTATCGCAATAAATGAAGGCCACTATCGGGTTCTCATTAAGGCAATAATGACTGATAGGCGAACCCTAATCTTAAATCTCAATTTTAAGCATGTGTGGCCTTTATGACATTTTCAATATAAATATCCTAATCAGCGAATCTGTGCGCGCTATTAGTGTTATCTGTGAATAACGATGCTGTTCAGAATGGTGTTGTTCTTGAACTCCGCATTTTTCGTACTCCTATATCAATGGAAAGTGGCAACGGCAGTTCTTTGCCCGGAACTGCAGACTGACGTGTGCTTGATGAGCTCGATGTGTACAGAACGTAAATTAACACAGCATTTTAAAGCCTAAATTGTAAATCTGATCCGTAATGATATGACGAAATTAATGCAATTTGAGCCGAAATTCTGTCAGCAATGTGTGCAGAGTAGGGTGTCGCTCGTGGTGACTTCAGTACATTCGACGTGTCTCTGCTCTCCGAGGAGCGGTCGTCTCTGCATTCGATAGATAACCGCTCCTCGGAGAGTAGAGACACGTCGAATGCACTAAAGTCACCACGAGCGACACCATAGTGCAAAGTTGTTGCGCTTTATTTGATGAATTGTTATTGTTACAGCCGTGTACAACTCGAACCCCGACAACCAAACATATGCTTGCAACTCATACCATCAGCAATTCAAATCAACTACGAGCACCGATGTAAGGACTTTGAACATTTGAACCATCACACAAAGAAAAATGGCATATGTTCTATATTTCCATATTGTCTTTTATTATATTGTAGTATCCAACTCACCTTTTCTGTGACACCATTACGGGACAGTGGTCTACAGGCTCATCATTGCTCGAATCTGAGCCAAAAAGTCTGTTGCGTTTCTTTATTCATTATCCCACCCCTAGCAATAATTGTTTGAATATCATGCCATAACGCCGACAATTGTCATAATGCATAATTTCCATAGCAGGGCATCCTATCTTTGGGCAGGGATGACTCATTATCTATTGGTTGTCCTATACGGTTAGCTAGAATGAGCTCGAGAACAGCTTAGGTGCACCTTGTTTCATATTAAAGTTATTTGTATAACCGTTCGAGGGCTCTGTGAGTCAGAGGACGAGAGTTCTAAACTGGGACATCGCTCCCGACGCCATACTCATGTAGCATTGTTGCAGTTGGCTGTGAGAATGACACCTACACATCGTATTTCAAGTCAACGAATTCGTCAACTGAATTCGATGTGGAGAAGGTTGAGACGCATTCGAATCTGCAGTCCTGTCGATCCTCATGCTTTCATGTGAGCATTGTTCCCATAAAAAAACTAACAGATGACTTCAGTCCGCAACTTGCCAGGCTTTCTACTTGTCAAATGAATCGTGTGCTCTGCTGAAGACGGCAAGAAGAATACAAATATGGAAAATAACTTCCTTTTTCAGAAAGAAACACCCTCGACCTGTTCCAACCCAGTGAAAATCACAATGAATGTAAAATTTTTGCACCATAATGATGACGTGATCATCGTCACTCTCCGCATTCTCACTCCACTATTTTGTGAAAATATATATGGCGCCATTGTCGTCGTGTCCTTCATTTGGAAACAATTTACATTTCAACAATTCATTTTCAAATAAAAAATTCAGATCTGCCTACTGAATTACTGTGCGTCACTGACGGAGTTCTCTTCTAGCATCATGATGATTGGGGAAGGAGAAAAATCGAACCTGGAATCAGTTTGAATTTTTTTTCCGTTAACATATCTTAGTTCGGTATATAGTAGATTAGCAATGCTAATCTATTTTTATAATTTAGCATTGATTTTTTTAAAAAATGTGTAACGATTAGTGCCAAAAGAAATTTTTTTCCAAATGTTGCCTAGACAATATACGCCTGGATTCCTAGTTCAGTCAGTAATTTACGAAACGCATGAATTGTGTTCTCAGATCACGCACGCTTACGTATGCCCGAATTGCACGTTGCAGATGAAAGACCGGGTGAATACACATATTGATATTTATTTGCATTCAAATATATCGAAAGTTGAAGAATAACCGCAACTTTAGCCTAACATCAGATATTACACATTTCAGAACCACAAATGTGAAAACTGTACTTCCTTCACAGCAGCGTACTGACGCAAGCGGAGATTTCGATAGTCTGACTTGTACATGCACACGTTGATCACTGGCAATAGAGTGGGCACTTCGATCGTTTTAGCAAAACGGCAATATATTTCATGTCTGCGTCTTTCATTCCCCGGTGTTCTTGCTCTGTCGCTTTTCCACTACGATCGAGGACTTGCTCAACCGTGATGGAAAAACGACCGCGCAACCACCGGAAATGAAAGACACAGACATGAAATATAGTGTCCTTTTGCTAAAACGATCAAAATGTCAACCCTAACTGTTAGCACACAATGAAAGTGTAGTGGGATCGTAGTCAGTCTTTAAACGGCCAACTTAAACTGTTTTTTCATGTTTTTTGTGTCAAGATAAAGAATCATTGTTAGTTCGTTTCATTTCTTTTAGTATCTCCACTGTTGCCACAGACTGGAGACGATGAGTATTTTGAGTCTCGGTTGTCATAGGTTATCGCTCGTCTAATCCACTGGGATGAGTTGTCTATGGACCGCAGTGACAACGGCTCAGTAGAGATTAGCCGAATGAGAAACGAACTTTATTACCAATTTAAAACCTAACACTAACATCCAGAATCGCCTCCACACATCCGCCGCTTCATTGTTAAAGACAACAGTTGAGAGGGAAGAGAACTGGCGGTGTAGGAGATATTCGCAGAGAGACGAATTCACTCAAAACAGCACTCGTTCCACCGACAGTGCGTCAAATTTATTTTCCAGAAGTAACCCGCACGGGAGGATCTTCATTTGATCATTCTTTGCTGTGGCATTTAGGGTTTCTAAATCGGGCTTCAAATTCATTTTTGATTCTTCCATTCTCCACGGAGCGGTCGTCTCTACGAGTGATAGACACCAGCTCCGCGGAGAATGAAAAGATTAGAAATGAATTTAAATACCGATTTTGAAACCCTAGTGGCATTGTGCCATTATGACATGAAGGATAGACGATTCACAACAAATCGCACTGTTCTCCAGCAAAACGCAGTTGTTTCCGGCATTACTCACCCTCGTTTATGTTCGTTTCGAATTCGCTTTAGCAGTTGAACAGACAAGTAAAGATGATAGAATTCCTTCAAAAAACGCTCAGCACAATCGCCCGCCCTTCAACCTTCTAGATTTATGTACTTTAGAGAGAAGCAGACTCCTTTCAAGGTGTTTCTCACCGCATTGTTGGGGTGAAAGGAGAAAAAACAGCGCCAAGAACATTTGTGACTAATTGATAAATCGACATTTGATCCGCTAACAACGCCGCCATGGTGGAATAGATGGTTCATTTGTATAATATTTCGTCCCATATATGATTTTGAAATCATGTGCAGTCGTATTCAATGCGAAGAGAAGGCGCCGGCCACCCCTACTCCGGCAGTCACCCCTACTCCGGCAGTCACCCCAACTCCGGCAGTTGCCTCCACCCACATATGCAACACCCAAGTGACAAAAGCGAGGCATGACATTGTGTTGCTGGAAAAGACTTTGGACTTTCTTCTGTGTTATTCCTAACAACCGGGGATTGTCGTCTACGATTGACGAGAGATCATGACATTAATGGGAAAACATCTATCAATCTTCTGTCTGTCTGAAGGGCCCTGGGTGGAAACCATTGGATACAGAGCAAATTGTGGCTGCATATTGTAGAGAAGCAGACTCCATTCAAGATGGCTCTCCTGAATCTTCTTCTGTTCAACGAGCTGATGATCTCAAGTAGGGCGTCGCTATAAGTGACTTTAGTACAATTACCATTCGTCTAATCTCCGCGGAGCTGTTGCCTGCCACATGAGAGGGACATCCACTCCGCGGAGATTACAAGAATAGCGAGAGCAGTAATGTCACTGATAGTGGTATCGTAATCTCAAATAGGTTTTCAAAGAAGCCGTAAACTGAGTGTAGTTAGAGCTAAACATAATATGAACAACTTTGAGTGTAAGTATTCTTTGTCTTAATGGCAGTTCAACTCGGTTAAAGAAAAGTTTTTAAAAGTCTTTATTCCGGGGCTCAGGGGGATAATCCATGGGGGATGTGTTCCTGCCGGTGGACTGCTAGGTCAGCCGATTTGGATTTACGCCCTGGCGTTCCAAGCGTTTTCTCCAGGGGATCTTTGGTTCGTGGGTACCGCTACCAATTGCCAAACACACGGAGGGATGGTGCCTTGGTTGGGCAGGGGCGAGGTTCGAACCCGGGCTGTCAGAATCATGTGTGGCGCCATAGACCACTGAGCCACCTTGCCCTTGAGCCAAAGAAAAGTGCGCCATGGAAATTTGCGCCTAAACGGTAAAATGGACAAATGCGCGATTGCGATAGACGATGCGTGAACGACGCAGGTGACCACTTTCCCATTGCAGTGCAGATGTTCATGGCACACTTCTTTTTCACCCGTTAAACTATCAATAGAAAAAAAACGTTCGGTTGGAATGAGCAATTGGTCACATTTCATATATGCTCCGCTGCAAATCATTGATTTTAGCGGTCCACTCATCTTTATTCTATTTCAACTATTATTATTCAAACGCTACGACGGACGTCCCGTACGGAATTCTGCAGCATATCAAAAGAACCACGTTTGACAACTGCTCAGTTGCGTGCTTAGAGGTGATTCAAATTTGCTAAAGTACATATAATAGAAAACTTTAAATGTTTTGAAAAGTGGTTGAGTTGAACTGGAAGTGCTTGAACATTTACCCAACTGCATTCAATATTCACCCAGTGGAAAACATTTGCGATCACCCTCAGGATTCCCAGGGATTGTCTTTGAAGTACAATGAGTGCCTAGTAGGGTGTCGTATATGAGTCTTTTAGTTCATTATTCGTGTCTCTAGAAGACTCTCTACTCTTTGAGAAGGTGTTGTCTCTGTATTTTAAAGGCAACCGCTCCTCTGAAAATAGCGACACGAGGAATGCACTAAAAAAACTAATGAGTAGCATGCAGATGGCAAATTGTACAGCATTTGCGTACAATGATTCGCTCGTCGTGGACAATCAATGCGCACTGCTGACTGAGGTATTGTGCAACGTGTCGCTACAAGAACCAAATCGCATCGTTATTGTCTGTATGCTCATTCCCGCCGGTTATAGGTATTATGAGATAATTATTCAAGAATTAATGCATTGGTCCCGTACCCTGAAAAAAATGACCATGAATGAAAAGATCTATTCAGAAAACAAGCACAGTGAACTGCGTGGCGAAAAGACTAGTCTATCGACAGATAGTAAGTTCTTTCGTTGCCTTTCTTGTACATTTATGCAGGCATTTAATAGACTTTCAAAATGGCAAAAGTGCTTTAGCCATCTTTAAATTCCTGTTTATCTTAAAGTCGAATGCTACATGCAAGAGAGCACAAACCAAATTTGTTCAGTCGAAGTCGAAGCTGTTTGCTTCCATATTAAACCTCAGTATAATAATATATTATCATATGTTGCAGATGTGCAATACTTTCTGCATTCAACTCTATTATTATGAATCCAAAAATCTTCAATTACGCGAGGGAAATTTCGCAACATTTCCAAACAGCGCTGACGTGAGTCTTTTTCGTTGTATTGCTCCTAGTGGTCACGAGGCAGGCACATATCGCTTGCCTGGTTTAATGAAGCGTTCTATGAGCAAAACAACAAACCGAGGAAGTCAAACAAATTTTCTAAAATACTGAAGATTGATCCAATAACATTCTGGACGATTATTATGAAGTTATTGAAATCAGTTCATTCAGCTTGCATCCTATGATCTTTGCCCAAAATGCACTGCAACTTTCTACGAACAGAAGAACTTTGGAGGGTAAGCTATTTCTATTATTTCCCGTTTCTCTCAAAATAATACTGGGGGTTTTTACCTGAATGTGTAGCTGAATTTGTTTCGAATGACGTTTCTTATTTAGACAAGTATGGAATATGACGGCGCCATTCGGTCCAAGACAAATGTATGACGTGCACAGCTTGAAATGCTCATGTTCACGTCTATGAATTCATCAATTTCACGGATGTTTGCCATCGAAATCGATAAACAACTTTTCGTCTGTTAAAAATGCCATGTGTTTTTGTGTTGCATTACTCTTGCAAAACTGATCAATTTTCGTACTCGTATTCACCGTGACCAGATGAGACAAAGATAATTGTGCTATTCGATATTTTACAATATGTTGCCTCATAAGTCCGTTCACGGATTTGTTTCACCTTCTGGTGAGGAGAAGAAATGACCGTCACTTCCGTAGAAGAATACCCGACATGACCTAAATACTGTGTGGGTTGAGTGCCTCATGCAACAAATGATAAATACTTCGCTTGATATACATTAGTCAGGTATGAGACATTGGTTTCATGGTTTTGTTTCATTAATGCTGTAAATTTCTTAATGTAGCTTCAATGAAACATAACATAATTCGCCTATGTATCTGCAAATTGCCAACAATATTACACTTGTGAGAAATTTGAAGTTGGCCATGCAATGTAAAGATTGCATTACGTGATTTCTAGATATAATCAGTGACAGTCGAAAGCTTCTCCGAAGGCCTTAAATCTTCTCTAACTTGTGATAAAACTTGTAAAACTTTTACTTCGTCTATTGCATTTCCACCTATTGATGGGAGCTCCTATCCGTCAATGCCTCTAAGTTCTAGTCCACCACTACCTTGCAATCGCCAATACTCCTGGAATTGACCGGGAGCTTCAGTAAAATTTTAAAAAAAATTGCGCGATTTTGAGCATTTTTGGCCAACATCGCACGTTTTGCTTCAACACGATCTCCGTTTAAGAGATGCAATTGTGCGGTCAACAGATAAAAGTTGTGTATCTGCGAGATCTATGCACCTGAGAAACCAGTGAAACCAGTCTCGGGGCAAATCAGGATTTAACCAGTCAAATCCTGATTTGCCCCGAGTTATGGCCAAAATTGTGCAGAAAAATAAAAAATATTTCTGGATGAATCACGGAAAAGTGGGAAGCATAAATCCGCAACACTATCGAAGTTACATGATGAACATTGTCATGATGATTACATCTGTTTCATCAGCAAAAGCGAGATGTTTATCAAAGGAATTGCAGATTTTTGCGGTTAAAATATAAAAATAAGTCTAGCGGTGCGGATTAAAGCTTCCCAGACTTCCCTACATTCATCAGAAACGCCATTGGCCGTGCTTTATCCAGAAAGATTTATTTTTTTTTGGCAAATTTTTTGCCATAACTCGGCGGAAAGTGGGATTTGACTGGTCAAATTTATCTAGTGCATAGATCTCGCAGATATATAACAACTGCATTATCAATTGTTCATTTTTGACCATGACCCTTGGTTTATGGTGCGATTTCTGTGGGAATGACTGATTCAATTGAGGGAAGGGTTTAAGAACAATAATACTATTAGGATGATTATTGGAGACTAGGAGCTGAGAGAAGAAATTAGTGAATGTTGAGAGAACACTAAAGACGAGTGAGAACATACTCAAAGGGTTACGTTAGCCCAATCAAGGAAAGTATTACACAATGTAAATGTACTCGCTGAAATGAAGGAAAAGACTGCATAGATAAGACTACAAGAAGCTAAAAGAGCAATATAGTGAGTGATACTAGAAAGAAGATACAATAAGACTCGGAAAGTGAGACCATCAGGAGAGACGCCACCTCTATCTCGCAATCCTTTGATTGCCGACCCCTCCGGTAGGTAGCGGCGTCTAGTGTGGAAGAGGATGATGAAATATTATATGTTGAATTAATCAGTTTTATGCTGCACTGGTATACGCTCCACGACACAACAAACATCAGCAATGGGCATTTTGTATATGGGAGAGAACAATGAACATGTGATGTTTGGACAATGGAAAAAGTTGCCTAGAAGAGAATGGAAAGAAGTATTGCCTGTAAAACATGTGCGAATTAAATCAAGATTAAGAAATAATGTGTTCTAATTGATTGTTTGATCAGGGAAAATGAAAGTTTCAGAAATGCTAGAATAGGTTGGGAGAAGGCACATGTGATATGTATTATCTAAGGGCGTTGTGCCCAGGTTCTCATTCAATGATTAGACTTGGCTTCTTACAACGGTTTATGAGCTCGATCACACAATATACAAGGAAAACAAGTTATAACAGACAACCCCGACTCATAGACAGCCGGGAAAACACTCTACCATGAGCTAGCCAGAACTAGACTAGACTAAACTGAAGATGCTGACAACGAAAATACATTACAGTATGCAAAGAATATCCGGAATCAATGTCCGTGTGAGACGACATAAATATGAATGGCTACCGTATACTTATGAGTACAGTTGGGCAAAGTTATTATAAGAAATAGGACAATGATTCCCTGCTATTCAGTAACTCATTGGGGCCGTATTTGGGTATTATATTAGGTTGACTCATAAGTAATGGTATGTCTGCACTTCCCATCGATATCTCCGTTCAAACTCATGGTAGCTTCTATCCATAATTATCATAGACTGCCCACTAAAGATCTCATTCGTTGCCACCATCATGATCTCCTGCCGTGAAAAAGAGCAGCGGCGCGATTTTTCAAAGTTGGTCGATTTTTCGAACTCGCG
>JACMIF010004433.1:0-12334 GCA_014805445.1 Diplogasteroides magnus | reverse complement strand
ATTCGACAGATATTTGAAATGCGATCATTTTGACGCCAACCTCGTATTTTTGGCTAATTTATTTAGAGAGTTATGTTCAATCTACGAAAACACTCATTTTTCACATTTTCAATCATAACTGACGATCCAGAACGAGTTCGACGCTCGGAAACCCAAAATTTCAAACCTCTTTGAAAGTGTAATAACATATTTAAATTTGAGACCTATAGCTTTACTGTGAGGGAAACGACAAGCGAATTAATAATTGCCAAATTCGCGAGTTTATATGTTTTTTTGCCGGTACTGTAGATGAACAGAACGGTGCTCGGGAGAAAATATTTCCTGTTATGGGAATTTACAATATCTTGATCTTTAATCTTCAATTTAGTGAAGTCTGTATGCACATAAGGCTTTTGCGAATATTATATAGGTTGCACCTTGAATCCAAGCATTTCCTTTTCTATCGGGACAGCTCCTATAAAAACAACTCTATACCGGAACGCAAGTTAAAGTTGTCATTCCCATCGGTCACCCCCTGCGGGTTGGGTGAGGAGCAAGCCCAAACCGTGACTTGACTGGCATTCTCAATGCCGGGGTTCGAATCCTCTGATCGCCAAACATTTTTGCACATTTTTTTTACTTGCTTGGCGGCTTCGGATTGTTATGCACAAGATGTATTTTGACTTGAAACTTTGTTCTTTCACGTAATCAATCGTCACAATGATACACATATGGCAACATTTGGAAGACTTTGCCAATTGAGGACACAACGCCAGAGGATCGTATGGAGGATATTTTTGTACAAGCAAAGTGCACATGTATGGCTCGGCAATATATCATCCCTTGCTGCACCTTCAGATATGGAGATATTTCGCTCCAAACATGCTCCCGGTTAGAATTTGTGCTACGAATTGGCGGCACGGCAGGATAGCATGGAAACAAGAGTGGGCAGCCCAGTTTCCACTTCACATGTTCGCACATACTTTCGCCAACACTGCGCTCACAGCATGCCAGCCCTGCAGTCTGAGCTGTTATCAAAATATATGAACTTGATGACACCGCTTATGATTTTACACCAAATTACTTTTTCGAGCTATAAAAGAAGAGATAGAAGCCTGAAACAAACATCACAGTCGTCATGTACACGATAGATGTAACATGCATACAAATAGTATTTGGAAACACTTTTATTTACATTGTCTTGTTGACCTGACATCTCCCAGCGCGTAGGGTTAAAATTTCGAACCATGACCCATTACGCTGGGGATGGTGGCGTGGAGCGTCCTTCACGCAAGGAGTAAGCACACCTTACCAGAATGGTCACTGTTGTCTTCAGGCTTATATACAACGTTTACAAATTTGCCGACCCAGCGAAGGTTGCACATTAAAAAAAATTGTTAATTTTTCTGCATCATCGCACAGTTCCGCGATGCTGGTAGAAGACTGCCTGTTATATACACCAATGATAGTGGACCAACGACTATGACGAAGGTTATTTCGTGCTAATATTTTCCGGGGATATGGCTAATCTTTCACACGTAGATGAACATATACGGTACTCGGGAGAAAATATTTCCTGTTATGGGAATTTACAATATCTTGATCTTTAATCTTCAATTTAGTGAAGTCGGTATGCACATAAGGGTTTTGCGAATATTATGTATGTAGGTTGCACCTTGAATCCAAGCATTTCCTTTTCTACCTTTTCATTAGTCTCTGGCTGTTCACCGAATTCACCAATATCTCGATAACGAAATTTTCTAAAAATATGGGATTTGCGCAGCTGTACTCAGCATATCGAAATCTCCTTCCAATATTTTTTTCAAGTATATAGCCCAAAGTCTTGTCCTAGTTCCAAACCATCGTCGAATAGTACACGGTCGCCTTCATAAGGACCCTTATTCTGAAATTTATGATGGTTGGTGGGGAGGACGTGAACAGTTTATGTAACCAACAATACCTGATCTCTAAGCTTTATAAATAGAACGCTGACTCAAAAGTGTAAATTTCTGCAACAGTCATTGTGTAGTTTGGATGTAGTTTGGATTACTGTATTTTTCCTGCAATGACCAGCAAAGGTTATGAACAGACTATGAGTGGATATGATGGATGATAGTTGCGCGCATGACACCGATTTTTGGTTTCTTACCTACTCTCACTGTTAGCAAGAAATTTCGCACCAAACGAAAATTTCAAAACTCGCACCCGGCGTCTTCGGATAAATGCCACTCATGAATACAAAAAGGTGGAGTCGTTTCAAAATACTCAAAATTACTGTTGAGTAGGGAAGCATTAAAAACAGATTGAGAATTGGTAATTGGTAAGTTGAGCCAGAAACGAAAAATCATTGATTGATGTCTTGCATTCTTGCGTACTGCGTAGTCGACATGAATTTCGACATTTTAGGAAAAGTCCTGGCTTTCTCTTCTAAGCACGATTACCTACCACACCATGTATTGATAATTACAAGTATGCTCGACGCTGTACCTTCGCTATTTAGTCATTACGAGCCCATTCAAACAAAGAGCATCATATATTATTAGGTATATGGAGTCCGAAGGTAAAAAATCGATATATTTCTAATAAACATCAATTCCTTGTGCATTTTCAGTTCAGTTAAAATAGTGCATTAAGGTCTCTTAGTAGTGCGCACATAAATACAGAAATCTGCAAAAATTGGCTTTCCGTAGCCTTTGATATTTTCAATTTTCATATTCCCATGAAATCGCAAATTTATACATTTTACCAAATTGCCCACTAGTAGGACAGGACGCAATCTCGGTTTCTGTACTTTATCATGCTTGCAGTACAGGTATCACCAGTCACAACCCCAATTTTGACACGGACCACAAACTCGATGCTAAGCGAGAAGAACTCGATTTTTGATCCGGTACCACTTTGTCATGTGTCATCTTTTGCACCTTGCAAAATATGACACATGACAAAGTGGTACCTTGAAGGACACTTGCGCAGCGATGGCCATATCGTGCATTCATACTGATAATGGGTGGCCTACCACTATGCAGTATGACTCCAATGCCCATTCTTACGAAAGAACTTTTGGGTGCATTTCAAAAAAGGGGCGTTACTGATTGGCTAACCTAATAGTAATCGTAACAGCCTGCGAGCACACCAAAGCGGCCACCTTTTCAGCTGCATGATGACAACCGTTGACCCGGAAACCGGCGCCAAGGACGATCAGTCACTGAAGAAGCTCAGAGAGTGAGAAAAATGGATTTGAATTTTCCCGCGCAAGTTGAATTCAAACATTTGCAGATTTCGCCTCGCTCCTAAAGGCAAGATGCGTGACGCGCACGGAGACTCGCCCATCTTTGGAACCAATGCAGGTACGATATTGATTGGAAGACTTACAACATGCGAGTACACCGAAATGGACCCTGATAATCCTGATTCAGGCATGGTAAAGCCGGGATACATCCACGTTGGGCAGACGGTATACGTGAGATACAAACCCTCGGCATTCTGAATAAACTTTCCCGCTCATTTCATTGACTATCATCTGTAAATACGGAAATATTCGCCTTGAAAATACGTTTTCGAAAAAACATTTTTACCTAAATAAAGTAAGAGGCCATTTCTATGGCCATGCCTGCGTAGAATAATGTGCCACAAAAATGAGTGTGAAAACAAAAAGAAGTTTGTCGAATTTACTTGGAAAGCTAACATTAACAGATATGGTTATTCAAATAGACGCCCATCGAAATTATTTTCATGATTATGGTCCATGGATAAAAGCGAGCGCTATAATTGCACCACCTTCTGTATGCCTGCTGAAACTCAAAAGAAATTCTCTGGTTTTTTGTACCATTTCTTAGCAAACGAACCATAAAAATGATTGTTCCATACAAGTGTGTTTACGATCGTCATTTCCAACCGATGCACATTTTTTCGTTGTTTGAGTATGCCACTATTCCACACTATACTCCATTATAGCCTCCTTACTGGTTACATTGACCTTTAGTTGTGATATTACCAAATATTTGCAAGAACGTGGCGCCACAACGGGGAAGTCAACAGATGCTTTAACATTCTCCGCGTTATGTTTCTCAGCTACGGCGAAAGGAATAACACAATCCAATTCAATGATATCGATCGCACCGAGTCACAGCTAAGGTCTACCCATCTTAAGCGCAGAAGATTGGCCACTACATGAGCGCAAATATCACAGTATCGCTCCTCGACTTCAATCACTTATGCTCGAGATGGGATGGGAATCACCCATAGCGACTGCAGTGGCCAAATCAGTGACAATCTGATGATGATGCTCATTCTTCGGGTGGTGTGAGACAAGAATTTCATGGACGTTTTCGTCATGGTCAAAAGGTCAATCACATAGTGTACGTGACATCCTTGCCTTTAGCCCGCTCATTCCATAATTCTTGATCGTGCTGTATTGTGAGGTAGTGTGTACTTTTCGTGAATGCTCACTACACAGCGTGAGTAAACATTCGCATGGAAGATAAGAACGAGGCGATAGGCTCAAACGCTCATATGCTCAACGTTGTCCCTTTCTCATTCTCGTCTTATTTCGCACCGCACAGTTGGTTGCACATTATGTGTTACAATGTTGTAGATTTCGTTCCGAAACAAACACTACGAAAAACCTCTTATTTATCTCACTAATATCTCCTGGGAGCCCTAGGTTTGATGATTCTGTGCCTTAACTTGGTCTATGGTCAGCGGATTGTCCCTTACTTTTACTTTAGGGACTTTTGTATGGTAGGGGATTTATAAACCGTGCCATGCCAGACCACTAGTAGAATTTCTTAGAGTTAGCCCCTTGGTATGGGTGAATCTGTCGACGGCGAAGGTCAAAACCTCTAGGGATAACGCCGAGAGTACATCTATCTTCAAAAAACCCTTGGCTTTTGAATTGATTTTGATTTATTTTTGAAATCACATTTGATTGGACTCGCGCGCTCATACTTTTTTGCAATTTCGTTTTTAGGAACTAAAATTAAGAAATTTGAAGCATTTACAGATTGTAGCGATGATTTTGTTGCTATTTGTGGCCGTTATCGCCGCAATTTACATTCCATCCATCTATGCCTTCGCAAAAGAGCTGAGGTAAGCGAATAAATTCTATAAGGCAATCTTTGATAAACAATATTTGCTATTAGATTGATAAATAAGTCTTGAGCGATTTTTGATTAAACTTTTGTATTTCTTCAGCCATGGGCATTAGTCTCTATTCAACGTGGCTACTTACAAGTGACTAAAAGTCACACAAGTACACCGCGTGATATGTTTCGGGTTTACCTGCGAGGCTCAGAACAACGGGCGAAAGTGGACACATTTTTTTCTCCGCATGCAATCAGCATCATAAAAAATTCGCCAAAATTTTGAAAAAGCTCTCAAGATCTCCCCTTCTAGCGTCCGAGTATGTTAGGTTCTTAGCAACATATTGCTTACATATTGGCACCGTAACCATTTTCTCCCTTGAGTTATTGATGAAAAAGCGCCAAAAAGTGCCATTTTTTCAAAATGGTCCTATGGTGACAAAACTCCGCCGGTGTGTAGAGGATATCGTTGGAGTAATAAAATATATTGGGACACCGACAAAAGTTCGAAATACGGTTGTTATGATCTATGATACAAAATTGATTACCAAAAAATTGACCCATTCACACATTTTTGTACACTGTAGTCGTAATTCGAACTTTTATCGGTGTCCCAATATATTTTAATACTCCAACGATATCCTCTACACACCGGCGGAGTTTTGTCACCATAGGACCATTTTGAAAAAATGGCACTTTTTGGCGCTTTTTCATCAATAACTCAAGGGAGAAAATGGTTACGGTGCCAATATGTAAGCAATATGTTGCTAAGAACCTAACATACTCGGACGCTAGAAGGGGAGATCTTGAGAGCTTTTTCAAAATTTTGGCGAATTTTTTCTGATGCTGATTGCATGCGGAGAAAAAAATGTGTCCACTTTCGCCCGTTGTTCTGAGCCTCGCAGGTAAACCCGAAACATATCACGCGGTATACTTGTGTGACTTTTAGTCACTTGTAAGTAGCCACGTTGAATAGAGACTAATGCCCATGGCTGAAGAAATACACCGTTTAATAAAAAATCGCTCAAGACTTATTTATCAACCTAATAAATAGGCCCTATTTGATATGAAAAACATTCCAGTCACAAGAAGCGCCTAGCCGCTCTCATTCCGGGTCAGCCAGGATGGCCAATCTTAGGAGACATGGACAAGATTGGACACACATCTGAGAGTTGGTGGCTTTTCCTCTATCTTTCGCGAAAAATATTAGTCTAACGTTCTGAATCAAAAACGTTTGAGTGTTCAACAAAATTGATACTTCGAAATTGTATTCAGCAATGCCGATCGACATTCAAAAGATCGCCGATAAGATGATCAGCGAGGGCAGAAACTTGGCTAAATTGTGGTTCTCACACCACCTCTTCCTCATACCGTTGAATGGGGAGGCTCTCAAGGTATTCGTTTTTGATTAAATATTTGTCAAGAAAATATTGCAACTGTGAAGACTGATAAATAAATAAAATATGAAGCCGGCCGTCTAAGACTCGTCGATGGTTTGGTACAATAACAGGACTTTGAGGAAAAATTCTCGAAAAAATAGTTTAAGTAGAGTTTGATGTGGAGAACGCCGCTGTCAAATCGCCATATTTTTTCAAAATTTATTTTTCGAGATATTGGCATTTATCGATATTTTCATCAAAAATTGTTTTCATGCTTGTAAGTTGATGAAATATGGCATGTAAGCCCAGTTTTTGAAGGAGGATGGGCTGATGAGCACTTCTACGCTCTCAGAATTTTTATGCCCTGTGCATTTTTTTGTCGCCCTGAGGCCATTAATGTTTATTTTCAACGTAACATTATTGCCTATAAAGACTCCAGACTGGACACATTTTTATTTGATCCGATATCGTATGAAGTATTTTATAAAAAATTATTTACATCCAAATTTTTGCTGCCAGTAAGGTCAAATCTCATAAAAAACCGTCGAAAATTATGGTATTTTCAACGACCGCACTGCTCATTTGCGAAGAAAAATGAGTGTGAGTGAGGGAAGAAGGCCTATGTTAATTTCACTAATGGATTTATTAACAACAGAAAAGCTAATTTTCACTCGAAATCCTTGAACAATTCCTTATTATTAGCTACAATTGCACTTATTCATCTTCGACATAATCCTCATCACGTCCTTCCTTATCTAATTTTTTTACAGTTTTTTCATTGATATTGATGGGAATATATTCCTTGTTATTAGCTTAAAATTCAACGAAAAATATTATTCGCCTTGTCGAATGAAATCGCATTTCGTTTCTTGCGTATCTACCGTGATCGCAACATTTCAGGCAAACAGTGAGAAGAAAGAAGAACAAAGAAGAGGAATGCGACGAGGAGGAGAGCAAGGAGAATCAGGGAGAAGCATTTCATTGTGTGCAAACTAACTGTATTAGGATATTCTTAACTGAAAGAGGACTTGATAAGCACCTTGCTGTTGGATCAAACATATAACAGAACAGATCAACGAAAACACTGCTTCTCCCTGATTCTCCTTGCTCTCCTCCTCGTCGCATTCCTCTTCTTTGTTCTTCTTTCTTCTCACTGTTTGCCTGAAATGTTGCGATCACGGTAGATACGCAAGAAACGAAATGCGATTTCATTCGACAAGGCGAATAATATTTTTCGTTGAATTTTAAGCTAATAACAAGGAATATATTCCCATCAATATCAATGAAAAAACTGTAAAAAAATTAGATAAGGAAGGACGTGATGAGGATTATGTCGAAGATGCATACGAGGCAGTATCAAGTGCAATTGTAGCTAATAATAAGGAATTGTTCGAGGATTTCGAGTGAAAATTAGCTTTCTGTTGTTGATAAATCCATTAGTGAAATTAGCATAGGCCTTCTTCCCTCACTCACACTCAGTTTTCTTCGCAAATGAGCAGTGCGGTCGTTGAAAATACCATAATTTTCGACGGTTTTTATGAGATTTGACCTTACTGGCAGCAAAAAAATGCATATTAATAATTTTTATAAAATACTTCTTACGATAGCAGACAAAGTAAAAGTATTTCCAGTCTGGAGTCTTAATAGGTTAAAAAGTTACGTTGAAAATAAACATTTGTGGCCTCAGGGCGACAAAAAAATGCACAGGGCATAAAAATTCTGAGAGCGTAGAAGTGCTCATCAGCTCATCCTCTTTCAAAAACTGGGCTTACATGCCATATTTCATCAACTTACAAGCAAGATAACAATTTTTGATGAAAATATCGATAAATGCCAATATCTCGAAAAATAAATTTTGAAAAATATGGCGATTTGCCAGTTGCCTTCTCCACATCAAACTCCACTTAAACTATTTTTTCGAGAATTTTTCCTCAATGTCCTGTCATTGTACCAAAACTGATGAAAAATCGTCGAGTCTTACACGGTCGGCTTCATATAAGAAATATGTTTTGAGGACATTCTCGATTCTAACGAGACAATTACGAAAGGCGATGATTATGATTTGATCATACCGTGGTTGGGATACGGGCTGTTGACGAGGTAAAGTAGTTGCTTCGCTTGAGTCTTTACCGTTAATGACGTCTGTTGTTCCTTCATTTTCAGTTCTAACATAACTTTACAGTACCGGCAGCAAGTGGAAGAGTCGCCGAAGGCTACTCACGCCGACATTCCACTTTTCCATGCTAGATGGGTACATTTACACGATGAACAAGCACGCCAGGGTATCTTTTTGTTCACTCATCATCTTCATAACTTTCTGAATGCAGAGTCACATTTTCGAGAAAAATATTATTTCACGACTCGCAAGAAAACTTACAGATTCTGTCAGACGACATCTTAGCAGAGAATAATGGACAAGAAGTGGATATGTTTATGCTGCTGAAAAGATGCACGTTCGACATCATTTGCGGTTAGTCAAGAGCGATATGGATCAAGAACTTCATAAATATACAGATTCAACAAATATGAACTTCAGAAACCGCCATGGGCAAGGAACTCGATTCACAACATAATCACGATCAGGACTATGTGAGGTATGCATCAGGAGTCACTCATCCATTTTACATGTTGAAATGTTTCGACAACAAACAATTTCAAAAAATGCCCTACACTGTCCATGCAGAATGAATTAGAAATAGTCGTGAAAATCCTCTTTCATGGGTACCTTTTCCAGATAAACAGGCGGAAACTTATTTGCGTAAACTAATTCGGCTTATTTCAGAGCCATATCCGACTTTATGCGCATCACGGCGATATTCTCATTGAACGCGTTGTACTGGAATCCCGTGGGCAGGTTCCAACCACATTTTTATATCAAAAATAATGCCGTAATACTATTATACAAACGATTCATAAAATTTTTTTTTTTTAAATAATCTTTTAAGATGGATCAGTGGCTATGAACAGCAGTACTGGGATTGCATTAAGCGAGCTCATCATTTCACTAATACAGTAATTGTTTCTTTCTCAACTCAACTCAATCAGTTGTGGTGATTACAATTTTAGAAAATATCGATTTGCTCAGGTAATCGCCGAACGGTCGGAGGCGCTGCGGAGAGGAGAAGTCGAATCAACACGGTCAGATGTTTTACATAAATATATTTCGCAGGGAACTTCTTGAAGAAGAAGTAACGATCTCTTAACGATCGCTTGAAGAGTATTATTACATTATTGAAGAGGGATCGAGTTTCGGACAGAATTTGCATTTTCTGGGCTTGTGCTCTTGCGCGAGAGGTTGTCTATCATTAGACAGAGACTACTGGGCAATGTGGTTAGATTGAAAATTGTACAAATTTCAATCTCTATTATTGGATCCATTTAATAAAAGTTATTTATGTACATTAGTTGGTGAAATATTCAACTTTTTTTCCAGACGCGCACTCCTTGACATGCTCTTGGAACAAAAACAGAAGGCAAAACTGAATGATGAGGATATTAGAGAAGAAGTGGACACGTTCATGTTTGAAGGTTTCTTATAAATATTTATCAAGTTTAATTATTATATAATATTTTGAAACACGATTTCATTTACTAACAAAACTCCGCATTTCGTGCAGGACACATGAAAAAGATGTATATTTATTAGGGTGGACAAAGCAAGGCCATTCGCAAGCCTTGAATCATTCTGTGCGGTGTCACCGCTCTTACGCAAGTCTTGTCTAAGAATGAATCCTTACGCAAGGCTTGCCTAAGAATGAATCCTTACGCAAGCCTTGCGTAAGAAAACAGTAACTTTCTTTTATTTTTACTTCTTTCTTTTTCTTTACTTTTCTGTACCGGATATTCCCTACAAATGTTGATTCTCTCATAGAACGCGTGTTATTCGCGCCAGAGCATGCGCTCTGGGAATCAAGGGCAGTCTTCGATTAGTAATTAACTTTTCGTCGGATTTCACAGAAAAATGCACAAATTGCTTTCCGTAACCAACTAATGAGTTTCAGCTAGGGTTTCGCAGCTAGGGTGCATATGCCGGTGGTGGCGGCGTGGCGAAAATTTCTAAGTGTTTCTACGCCTACATCACAGATGACAAGAGACCTGCCAGCATAACGAAATTGAAATCACTTGTGCAAATACTTCCGACAATATCAAAAAGATTTAGTTGACCCTGTGTTCCGCAAAATCCTAGAACAAGCGAAAGTTCTTACGTAAGCCTTGCGTAAGAGAGACCGCTTAGGCAAGGCTTGCGTGAGGAATGACCGCTCCCCTCCCTTATCCAAGCAGAATGACTTGCGTTGTCCACCCTAATATTTATACAATTCGCTGGTGGCCGGTGTAATATTCACGGAGATTTAGCCAATTAGCAATCTGGGCGGGCCACCGTTTCAATACCGTTTGTATAGGTCACGACACGACAACATGCGGTCTCAGCTGGACTGTTTGGTGCTTCGCTTGCCACCCAGAATACCAACAGAAAGCGCATGACGAAATTGTCTCGGTCTTGGGTAAGCAACAAATTTGCTTCAACCACCCTACCATTTTGGAAGGAATCATCTGAAAATATATTCTTGTATAGTTTTCTAGCGTTAGAATATGGACCGGGCAGCATCAAAATAAAGGGAATAACGATTTCTGGTACAGGAAGCAGCTCGGAAGACATTACAAAAGAGTCACTGCCGAAACTCGTGTATCTGGAGAGATGCATCAAAGAGGTAAATTTACGAAAAATGGGGAAGGAAAATTCTGATTGTGTGGAAGACACGAGCGCCATTGACATTTTCGCCATAACAGTGCAGTGGACTTAACAATAACAGGAATGCACATGACGCTCGTGCCTTTCACCCGTCAGCGGGTTCAGACGTTTCCTTGTTTTCAGTCCATGCGCATCTTTCCTCCGGTTCCGATGGTCACTCGCCTGCTGCACAACGACTTCCAGTTAGGTATAATCTTTTTAATAATTATATTTGTTTTGCTTTTCTTCTTACGAAGTATAAATGGATATGAAAGTTTTTTTTGTAAATTTTTATAGCTCACTCTCGAATGGTGTCTAATTCGAGAGAGATGTTTTGGCTGTAGTTTAATGAAATCATGTTTCAATTGATTAACACGTGTTCTATGAGAGAACCAACATTTTAGTGGAGACCCTGGTACCGGTAAAGTCAGAAATTTTCTAAAAATCCCTTTTACCCTAAGTAAAATAAAATTTCTCAGGGCATCAGACCATTTTTATATACCGTAGTTCTCGAGATATTGATTTTAGAACTTTTTTGTGACCGATTTTTTTCAGAAAATCATAACTTCCTTCAACCTCAACCATTTTCTCCCAACTTTTTCCAGAATTTGGGGACCCTATATGCTATCATTAAATAAATAACACGATATGCTAGAGCGTGGGAGAAGCAAATGGCATCACTTTATCTATTTTTGGGACAACCTATTTTTTCAGTTAAATAATTTTTAAAAAATAAATTTCCACAATAGTCTCCTATGTTTTTACAGATTCGGAATCCGCATGAAATTCTGTACAAGATGAGCTCTTCGCCACACCTGGATGTTGTATGGAAAATTTTATAAAAATTCGTGAATATAAGACATTCGTTGAAAATCACGAAAATAGCCTAGTTTGTGAGGCCATAATTTGTGGGAAAGTCAAATTCAGATCATCTTCCTTCACAAAAGTTTCTTGTATTGAAGTCCTCTTTCGATATTGGTGCTAAAATGTGGGGGTCATGTCAGTGACTGAAAGTCCGTTTTTGGACAGCCGAAAAATCGAGAAAAGTGAAAAATAACCCAAAAATCACTACCGATGACCTATGTCTTTTAGTATCAATTCTTTAAGAGTATTTTTTGAGAAAATTTTTGGCGCCAAGATGAGCTTCTGAAATCGAGTTTGGACCG
>JACMIF010004431.1:0-12337 GCA_014805445.1 Diplogasteroides magnus | reverse complement strand
ATGGCTGGCCGGAGGGAGTAAATAGCATTGAAGAGAGTAGGTGGAGGGAGTAAAGAGCCTTGAAGGAAAGGCTCTTTACTCCCTCCACCTACTCTCTTCAATGCTATTTACTCCCTCCGTCCGGCCATCCCTAACGCGGCACGAGTGCGATGCTAGGTCCGCATAACTGCCGAGCGCAGACCATCTATAACAGTGCGGAAGCTATGCTCGTCTGAGTGCTGACAGCCCAAAACACGTGGTGTGCTTGGTGCACGTGGTGCGATTTTGCTATTCTGTTAGCTGAATCGCAGTGGGTGTTGAGAACACACTTCAAGGCAAAGGAAAGAGGGGATTCAGAGGAAGAGGGCGCACCCTCGGGGAATGGGGTGAAAGACAAAAGCGCAATGGACATTTGCGCCAGTATGGTGAGGTGGATGCTTGCGCCGTTATAGTGTTGATAACGATTGCGCATCTGTGCACCTCACAAATATTGCGCGAAGAGAGAGGATTCCGGGGAAGAGGGCGCACCCTCGGGGAGGGTGACGAATACCCTAATCCTTTGTGGAGTTCGACCAAAAGAAGGAGAACTCCAGTTTTTTCTCGTGACCTCGGGCCAAAAGCCGAGAAAAACACCTAGTGAATAGGCCAGGCCGATTGAACAAAGAACATTTGCGCCACATCAGTGCACTCCACAAATGCGTCAGAAAATAACCTTCGAGACATAGGATCAGTGAGGCATAAGCGAATTCGCGTACAAACATGCCTGGTGAAACATATCGCAAATCACATTGATATTTCAGATCAATAACTGGAAAATTTTGGATTGGCAGATATTTATCCCGCTTGCGCGAAACACACAATTCACAGTGCGCGCCGAGGTGTGACAATGTTGTCCCAACACTCTAGGATACATATTGTAAAAGCGCGGCGGCCATGTCCGACAGTAAGTATAAAGAAGCGCGCCGCCGGACTGGATTCGCCCCCGTTTAACAACGGGTGGCACCCTCTCTGACTTCTCTGTGCTCTCTCACATCCACACACTCTCTCGCTCTCGTCCTCTCACTCTACCGTAGTCTCTGAGAGCACATCCGAACGAGATCTGACGAGACGAGCAAAAATGATGATTGCCCTGGGGGCGAGAGAGTGCACTGATAGTGGAGAGCGCCAGACGGGCAGAGGACAATGTCAAAAGACAGACCGTTAGACAGGCAGAGTGAATACACAATTCCTCTACGTCTCTGCCCCTCTGATTTTGGTGGAGACACAACACAAACAGGATCAATCTGGCTGAGCCTTCCTTCTCAGAGGGTGAGAAAAAGGGCAGGAAAAGCCCCGCAACAGGAATAAACCGTTCCGCGCGAAAGTGCGCAATTTCCGAACGCCCGACCCTTCAGGGGGCCAATTTGGAAGGGGAGAAGGAGATCCCCGAGTGAAGAGCCCTTCAAGAAAGAGATGTGAGCTCATATGTGTAAGTAGGATGGCTGAAACTCTGTGCTCTAGAGGGAGGCAAATCGAGTTTGCTGCAACATTACATGAGGAATTATCCATTTTTTTCAATTCGAGTAAATAACATCTTAAATCCTGTAAAATACGTATGAAATTTTTATGAAATATTTTAATTTTTCCGTGTGGTGGACCCCTGGGAAACCGGAGAGTTTACCGACCGCAACGCGAGTCAGACGCGTTGCGGTCAAAGTGATTATGAAACTCACAATTCGTCGTGGGCGGCAAGTCGCTTCCTCTCCAACTTGGACACACTCTTCGTTCGCTTCAACGGATTCGATCGGAATGGCTTCGTGAGGAAGTTCTGAAACCCGGCCCAGTTAAGTTTCATCGCATCGATCAAAGATAAAATCTTACTAATACAGAGTCCATCGCATTATTAATTACAGGATAATCAATAATATCATTAGTAGAAAATGCACGCTGTAAAGGCTCTGTTAGTTGTGTTAGTAAGAGCAACCGTAATCTAGCTATTTTATATTTAAAACATTTGGTCTCACCGCCAGCTTCTGCGGAGCACTGTAACCGTCGTCGTGCAAGGCAACGCCGGGTCCTTCCTGAAATTAATTTTAGGTCAAATGAATGAAATTAATTTTAGAAAGCCCCAAAAACTTGCATCATCGTAGTAGTAAATGACGCGACGGTTGTACATTTCGTAGCGCATGACTCTTCACTACTTGCGGCTCCCCAAAGCAGAATGACGACAAAGATGAAAAGTACGATTGATTAGGGAACCCTACAATTGACATTTGAGAAGCGATCTGATGCCATTTTTGTCCATTTCACCAATATAGCGCAAATGTCCACGGCGATTTTTTTCACTCGAAAACAGTGTTGTTTTGGTTATTAGGATCACTGAGGCAGCAGTAGACTGTCGAAAGAGACCGTCAAAAATGAAATAAGTTTGTTGAAGCATACATGCGCATAACGAAAATAATATTCAATTTGGGAGCAGAGTGGATGGCAATAAATAGAGCAATTCGTCTAAAATCAGGGTAAGTAATCACTGTGAATAGGTATAACTGACGCAACCTAATGTAAAGGTTACATGAAAAAATGAGGATTTTTCAAAATTATGATCTGTTCCAAACAGACAGTTCACGAGTATTATAGTCTTTCTAATGTCTTTCAAGACCAATTATCCTCCTGTTGCTGAATATGAAAGCGAAGTAAATATACCAACTGCTTGAAGCATATATGAACATTGACAAAATCATTATGTGCATCATGTTGAGTAGTCAGAAATAAAATGCATGGTTTCATTTCAGAGGCATGGACATTTGCGTCACAGTAATGTAATGAACACATGAGACATGGCCTGGGGGCGAGCCTGTCCATATCACCGATATGGCGCAAATTTCCACGGCACTCTTGCCTTTGACACGCTAACAGTCGTCTTTTATTAGTTCTTTATCTGGCCATAATCCTGTTACTGCTGTAAGAAACCGTCAAAAATTAAATAAACCCGTTGAAACATACTTGGGCCTAACGAAAAATATTCAATCTGGGAGTAGAGTCGTTTGCATGAAATGAATTCGTTCGACGAAAATCCTTCGATAACCATAAAATAGTGTAAAGATACCGCGCAATAATGGGGTAGATACAGACAGTCATCCTTCGGGAGTGGAATGAAGGGGCAATCGACTGATTCCACTGAGAATGAGAATGATGCCTGATGCACAGTGTGTGTTTTCTGAAGATTAGAGATGGTTGCACGCTGTGGAGGGAAGGAAAGGAGGTTGATGATACAGGGCATATGTGTATACAACGAGACACTTAACAAAACAGAACCACGCAGTAGACGAATCTTGGTAGGACCATGTTGGGTCTAGAAACTGTGGTCTCATAGTCAGAATGCAGTTGCAATTTGGGAAGTGAAGGATGGAATGGAGTTTGATAATACAAACAACATGTGCATATACAGAGGTTCCCATTGGAAAACTAAACGGATTGATTGTGAGGAAACTCGATTTGACCGAAAATTGATGAAACACGAACAGCGCGGTTATATTCACCTACTGAAACATATCTGAAAACCGTATAGAGGCACAAAATGCGCAGATTATTAAATTGGCTATCACGATTACGGCGGGAATGGTAGAGACCGCAGAAATTCGCGCCACAACAGTGAAATGTTATTTCACCGTCATTGAGCAATGTGCACGCTATACCAAAACAATTCTGGCCGCATTGACCATACCTTCAGCGGATGAAAGACAAGTGCGCCATGGGCCTTTGCGCCGTAATGGAGAAATGGACGCTTGACACCTTTTTGGCGCAAATAACCATAACGCTCTTCTCCTTCACTATTACTTCTCCAGTGGTATGGCACTGACCGTGGCTTCTGTCAATGCAAGGGATTACTGGCCGGTCAACAGGAACATCTCAATAGACTGAATGGGACTGGAAAACATTCAAAGGAAGGTACACTTCTGGACTCACAAAGGATAAGGAAACATCTACATTGTCGTTGTGTTGTATTACAATGTTGATTCTACATCGTTGTAGGAAGAAAGGGAAAGACAACAGTTTTTGAGATACTGTAATATCTCCATTATCGATTGATTTCTGCCCTTATACTGTATCCTCTTTTTGAAGATGTTCTAACCAACACTTATATTCAAAAATATATCTGTGCCGTGAAACATAAGGAAACAGAAGCCTCCTTGGCGAAATTATTTCTTTCATTCAAAAGCAGCGAAATTTTGAAAGATTATTTTGCCAAATGGAGAATGATATCAGGCAAGAAACAAAGGATATACGGAGGTCAAGCGAAAGGTAAGAAACGTGATGTGATCTATATTTTTGTGAATGATAGTGGTATTTTTGGAATCGGATACAAAATCTGACGAACATTTATGTATGTGAATGTCAAAATATATCCGTGCCGTGAAACATAAGGAAACATAAGCCTCATTGGTGAATTGTGTTTTTTCATGACAAATCAGATATATTTAGAAAGATGATTTGCTAAACAACGGATCTCGGGCGTAAACGGCGAGAGTCTCAATGTCGTACAGATCAGAACGGGAAAAGGACAAGCACAATGGAGGGACGGTCTCCACTGAAGCATCAAATAAGCACCAAAGACCCGCAAGTAGGAAACGACTTATGGGCCGTATTCCATCTGTGCGCACCGTTAGGCCTTTCTCTCTCGCTCATCATAGACGACCAGTCGAATGAGAGCACAGACAAAAATCAGTCGTTCCCCACCCGCATGGGGGCCGAACCATTTCTCGTCCCTCCTCTCTCCTATGGGGTTGTCCCTCACTGAATGAGGAGAAAGGAGCTGCTTGTGGATTCAAAAGACAAGCAAGAGAAAAAGTGAAAACGGGAGCCGCGAACACTAAGAAAGGATAGACTCACGTCTATTTACAGTGAAGATAGAGGATCAGAATAATCTCTTATCATCATTCCCTTCTGAGCGGTCGTCTCTATGTGAGCGAGAGACAATCCATAAGGAGAGAGTGCAGACGACGAGAGTGAAGAGGGAGATTATCAAACAAGAATCAGGGGCTGAGACAAGGGTCAAACGGAGGAGCAAGAAACAGGATCAGCTAATGATCATTAGCTTTTCAGTGAAAGTGGTATTTTCACAAATGACCTATGTAATCTACTTGTACTACCAACAATTGCGTGAAAATCTCCGTGAAACATAATTATGGATATATTCATTTTATTTTCTCGAACGGTGAAGGTATCTGCTTAGCAGTTTCAGGGAATTTCGCACTTTTATCTTATATTTGCGCTGTGAAAAATATATAATTATCTATCTCATTGTTGTCAACTTAGCGGTCAGAAATCAAGTTTCTTCCCTATATGAACTCTGTGAAACATACCCAAACAGCTGTCAAAGCACTAAAATATACACCAACCTGATAGACTGGAACACTGCTCGACATGGCGAGGTTCGTGTGGGAGATAGCTCTTCCATTTCTGCAATTCAAATTATTAATCTTCCCGCCAATATCCCTGGATTTCAATTATTGATTGGACTACGATACCTGAAGGAAGACGATGACCGTCCGGTGGATCCCATCGACGCCTCCTCATCGTTTGGCATGACATCTGCAAATTGTCGATTGATTTTCTGAGATACAGTAATACTCCCGCCAGATCCTATTATTGATTGATCCTCGCCCGATACTGTATGTTCTTCAAGTCACGAATGATCATGGCACAGATTGTCCCTGAGACTATTGGGTCCATTCTCCCGTGAATGAAACGAGATTCGGCTCCCGGAGTGAGCATATTCTACGCAAACAAAACACCGTCTCAAGAGACAACTTGAATAGAACACACCATTATCGATTAATTGCTTGGTTATCGATTGAGCGGCCCTGATATAATAACTTAATTTTTTGGTAAACATGTACAAGCTCTAACTTCGTTTACATGAAAGTTAGTATATATCAGTTCTACGAAACATATTTCAACCGACAAGCAAATATGAGCGGTAGCGATTTTTACAATGTGATCGCAACTGTAGAATACAGTATGATGCATTTTCGTGGTGGGAATCCGCAGCCATTAAAAACTAAGTCAAGATCAGTACGAATTCCATCGTAAATCATCAAATGTTCTCAAGAGCGAACAGTGACCTTCGCAACTATTATTGTTTGGGGAGCTGTGCCTTTTGCAGTAAGACAATCACAGAATACGGTAAATCAATCAATACCGTTATACGATTTTCACTTCAGGACACAAGTAAATACACTTCGTTCTCGCTTAGCAGCCTAACAAATTTTCCGGATAGGAAAGCGCGCCGTGAAGTGCATTAAACAGATCCTCTCGGCTCTTCGGGCGGAAATAGGACTAGTCAGGAGAACAATACAGTAATGAGAAGTAGCTACCGTACCAAAAAATTTCGCATATTTCCGCAAAAATCTGAGACGAGAATGGATGCGACAATGACTAAATACAACACGATTCTAGGCTAGATGCAGCGCGTTGTCTTGAGTTTCAGGAGATTATTATAAGAGAAAAAAATTCACCGATACGATCATCAGCTCCATTATCGGAAAAGGAAAGAAAAGGAATGAAATTAATTTCCGCATAATATGAGAAATAAAGCTTCACAAACTGCTGACTATGAAAGAATGCAACACGATTCCAGATCCCACCATTTCGCTCCCGGTCAGAGTCCGAGTAATCAGCTGGTGGAATATCGGGACATTTCTCTTCGGGAATGATGTTCAGGGAGTAGGTCGATAGGTGGTACGGTCTCATTTCAATCGATATAGTAGGTGCGAGAATATGATGATAATAAGGCGCGAAGCAGGTTTAAGAATGGCCTCGGTAGAAGGGAGAGGGAGATTGCCTCAGGGGTTGTACAGAGAGTGGCGAGAGAGTGTACAGATCGAGGAGAGCAGCCAGACGGCCAGAGGGAGGTGATCGAGCCTTCTTGAGCTACTTGTACTGTCAACCTCTTCCGATTTAACCGTCTGACATCTCTTGTACCTTCTCGCTTTCCCATGCTCTCTAGTCATTTGTCTGTGCGTCTCTGCCCCTGTCAACCTCGCTAATATCTCAAGAACTGCAGAACTACGGCGCTCTCTCATATCGCCCTGGTCTCTCGCCCTCTCGTCGTCTGCCGTCTCTTCAGTTGGCATACTCTCTCGCCCGATTATGAATGAGAGGATAAAGGTCATTTCTTCACTGAGTCTTTTGCGATTGAATCGCGCGCTTGACCAATCGGAATTGGGACATTATGTGTCCGTTGAATGAAAGAATTATCTAATGGAGAATAAGTACCTATTACCGGTACTCGCATTCAAAAAGGAGGGAGTACCCTACATTCTTTAGTATAGATATCTATAACAATCCGAAAGAAAACACTTCAAACATTCTTACATTGTTCACTTTTTTTCTTTGAGGGTAACAGAACGCTGCAGAAGCATTTTCTAATTGAGATTTGCTTACTTATGATTGGCGCTAAACATAACAATACGAGTCGTTGCTCGTCCATCATAGAGCCAGAACAGTAGTGCTTATTACCGTTACTCGCATTCAAATGGGGCGAAGTACCCTAAATCTTTAGCCCGGATATCTATAACTATCCGATAGAAAACGGATCAAATAAATATTCTTACTTTGTCTTTTTCTAAATGAAAGATATGAGGATATGGTAACATTATTTAATGAAAATTTTCATACTTATGTTTGCCGCGAAACATATTCGGCAGAGGCCAGTGGGCCCAGTGTACCAATACTTATGAGGACGAGTGTCCCCAGAAAATGAATAAATTACTAAAGAACATGTTTTCAGCGCTGACTTGCTAGTCAAAAAATGTCATCAATGTGAAGGTCTATCACATGAACGCTATTAGATTTGCTGTTTCGTCCTCTCTCAAAGCCATCTCAGGGTCACCGAAATAGTCTGGAAGAGCCTCTTCTCTTCTTCTGAGAAGAACAACTTTGGCCCTTCTCCTTGGTCTATCTCATCAACTCTAAATGCACCCTGGAGTTGTCCCTCGTGGCTTTTCTCCACAGGAGCGCTGACAAATTCGAATCTGCCAACAATGCCACCGCAACTATTGCGAAATTATCCACGCCGAATGGGGAGAAGAGATCGGGGAGGGCTCTCTTTCTTTGCGTTCTCTCCTATTCACATGCTTTCTGAACCCTAATAGGTGGCAGAGACGCAGAGAGTGGCGAGAGAATGTGGAATGGCGAGAGAATTAGAGAGCGCAGAGAGACAAGGAGTAAAGTCAGGAACGCCGCGACCGTAAGACCGGTTTTCGTTCCAGGAGGAGATCGAACTTGTTGTTCGCCTCAATACCATCGATTGATCTCAATGCTAGCACAGCCGGGAACGCCGAACCTAATCCGCGTTAAATAGCACAAATTGGCAGCTACTAAACCCCGAAAGCACGCGACACTAAACACTTTCGCTTTCCCCAACGAGTGCGGATCAATCGAATTTGTCACAGTTTGTGCAATGCGTCAGCGTTTTCGTATAAGACAAGGACAGTTCAGAGAAAATAAAAGAAACTCGCTCAAGGTAACAAGATCAAGCCGAATTAGCATGAGAACTGGAGGAGAAACGGTGTAATGATATCAAGCCGAATTACCGGGTGATCCGAGCCTAAGGAACGGGCGCCGTTGTGATTCCTCATCATCACCGTACCCTCCTGCATCGTCGTTACCGTACTCCTCCTGACGGATACCGTAATACTCCCCGTCTTCCCTTCTCCGCTTCGCTGCCTTTCTTCTGCATGGAACGCAGCAGAAGACGCAGCAGATCAGACGCCACACCCATGCGAGGATACGGTAGAGCATCGTCTACCGTAATCTCATGCTGGGTCTCGACGGGAAATTGCGGCGGCCTGATTCAGGGACGAGAAGGGTGGCAGCAGCAGGGACACCCCGCACACACACACACCACATACAAGCGTGAGCGGTGGGCGGGGCCACAATCCCTCTGACCCTCTTTTTCTCCGCGTATCTTCCCTCGTCCATTATCTCTCGCTCTCTGACACCGTCTCGTCCTCTTCACATGGCCACTCAAGAGCATGTTGGCCCTGGAAAATCGGGGCCAGAGACGCAGAGGACGACGGCGAGAGCGCCAGAAGTCCAGAGCACAAAAAATAATTTCGGTGAAAAAATTTCTTCTTCTCCTTTCGGGGAGTACAGCGGCGGCGCTGATTCACCTGCGCTCGCTCAATATTGGTGATATTGCAGGCGCATTTAGAGTGTTCCTTTGCGCGAGACTGGTGACTCAGTCGGGCGAAGGTGGGTTGATGCTTCAATTTCTCCCTCACACATAAATCACAATTGTTGCCTTTTCTCCTTAAGAGACAACGCACAATATTCGCATCACGTCTGCGAGGTCAATTGTTTGTCAATGAACGGGCGCATTTCTGTGTACACTGCTCGCAGTTCCGTTGCAAACTGTCGGTAAACAGCGCAAGTTTGATTTTCCGCCCCTCTGCGCTCCCGTTCACAATAAGAAGGGGGTTTATCCCGCGTGTTGGCTTGGAAATGTTTTGTATTTAGGTGCTATTAATTACCAACTCATGCAAGGGACCATTGTAGCTAGACCATTATCTGATATTCATGATAGCAGTGTTGCATATCCCACCCAACCCATTGTCTCTAGTCTTATCTCAGATGATAAAGGGGATTAGTCGCCTTGGATTCTCAGCGGACATATTACACTAATAGGAATACAATATACGCCAATACGCGTTCCCATTAACAATATAAGCAAGGGGTGATCCTGACTGTTGTATTGGAAATGGCCTATTTTTGGTGATTTAAATTTCTCAGCGCCAACGCAACTCCATTGTTGCTAGAGTAGTATCGAGTATTTATGATAACACTGTTGCATATCCCAACCGACTGTCCCTTGTCGTATCTTTGCGCAGATGATAAAGGGGATTAGTCCATTTTCAGAGGATATCTTACACTAATCGGAACACAATATTTCATCGCACATTCGCCACTGTGCGTTCCCATTCACAATAAGCAGGAGGTCATGCCTGTTGGATTGAAACAAATCTTCCATTTTTTCGGTGCTTTTAATTTCCCAAACCCCATCGTAGGATAATTGCAGCTAGAATAGTATCGAGTATTTATGATAACACTGTTGCATATCCCATTACATGACTTTCTAAATGGCCTGTACTAAACCAAGCACTTTCATTCGAGTTTTTTACACTCCGCCTCGTAAGCGGCGAATGAGAGATAAACATTGTTAACATATCTCATTTCCACTGTCACTTGTCGTATCTAAGATGATAAAGGGGATTAGTCGCACTCGATGATCAGCGGATATATCTTACACTGATGGGAACACAATATTTCATCCCCCCATTCGCCACTCTGAGTTCCCATTCACAATAACCAGGGATGATTCTGACTGTTATATTGGAAACGACATATTTTTGGTGATTTTAATTTCCCGTCGCAAACGAAGGCCCATTATGTCTAGAACATCATCTGATATTTATGATAACACTGTTGCCTATCCCATCCCCACTATCGCTTGTCGTATCTCAGATGATATAGGGGATTAGGCGCTCTCGATTGTCGGCAGATATATTACGCTAATAGGAACAAGTCAATATCTCATCCCATATCCGCCTCTCTACGTTCCTATTCACTATAAGCAGGGGTGATCTTCTCTGTTGGACTGAAAATGTTAATTTTCAGTGCTATTAATTTCTCAAAGTAGTAGTCGTCACAGCATTGTTGCTAGAACAATGTCTATTATTTATGATAACAGTGTTGCATATCCCAAACCATTGTCGCATTTCCGAGCAGATGATAAAGGGGATTAGTCGCTCTCGATTATCTATCTTACACTAACATCAATAGGAACACAATATTTCATCCCTTATCCGCCACTCTGCGTTCCCGTTCACAATAATAAGGGTCTGTTGGATTGGAAATGTTTTGTCTTTTAGGGTAATTTCCCAAACCATGCAAGGGACCATTGTAGCTAGACCATTATCTGGTATTTATGATAACACTGCTGCATATTCTAACCCATAGTTCCAAGTCATATCTCAGATGATAAAGGACATCAGTTGCTCCCGATTATCAGCGGACACTAATAGGAACAAGACAATATCTCATCCCATATCTGTCACTCTGCGTTCCCATTCGCAATAAGCAGGGGTGATCTGCTCTGTTGAAATGTTAATTTTCAGTGCTATTAATTTCAGAACCTAGTCGTCACAGAATTGTGGCTAGAACAGTATCTGATATTTATGATAACACTGTTGTACATCCCAAACCATCTTTGTTTTGTCTTTTGGTGCTTTTAATTTCCCAACAAATTCAAGGGCCCATCGTAGCTAGATCAGTATCTGGTATTTATGACAACACTGTTGCCTATTCCATATTATTTTTTCTTTGCGTAACCTAGATGATAAAGGGGATTAGTCGCTGTCGATTATCAGTGGATATCTTACACCAATACGAACAAGACAATATCTCATCCCTTATCCGCCACTATGCGTTCCCGTTCACAATTAGCAAGGGGTTGGTTATTCCGCCTGTTGAATTGGAAATGTTTTATATTTCTGTGCTTATAATTTTCCAGCGCAATCGAAAACGCATTGTGGCTAGAACATTATCTAGTATTTATGGCAACACTGTTGCATATCCCAAACTAATGCTCCTTTTCGTATCTCAGATGATAAAGGGGATTAGTGGCCCTCGATTATCGGCGAATATCTATTATACTAGGACAAGACAATATCGCATTCCATATCCGCAACTTTGCCTTTCCATTCACAATAAGCATGGGTGATCTTTTTGAATTGAAAATGTTTTGTCTTTTCGATGCTTAAATTTTTTTGTCGACGAAGCATTGTCGCTAGAACAATTTCGAGTATTTATGATAACTCTGTTGCATATACCAAACCATTGTCCCTTGCCGCATCTCTGAGCAGATGATAAGTCGCTCTCGATTATCCGCGGATATCTTACACTAACATCAATAGGAACACAATATTTCATCCCTTATCCGCCACTGCGCGTTCACGTTCACAATAATAATGGTCTGTTGGATTGGAAATGTTTTGTATTTTAGGTGCTTTTAATTTGTCTACCGATTTGAAGATGCATTGTTGCTAGAACAATAGCGAGTATTTATGGCGACACTGTCGCATATCCCAAAGCACTGTCCGATGACGTATCTCAGATGATAAAGGGGATTTGTCGTTCCCAATAATCAGCGGACTATCTTACACTAATAGGAACACAACATTTCATCCACATTCGCCACTGTGCGTTCTCTTTCGCAATATACAGGGGGGGGGGGGTGTTTGGTTTGGAAATGTTTTTTTTTTGGGGGTTTAAATTAAACAGGAGAAGAAAACTTTAGCATCCAAAAAATAATTAG